>JAOVYW010005529.1:0-44054 GCA_025775045.1 Hiodon tergisus
ATACCTGAATAATTTCCCCACCTGCAGCCCACCTGTTAAAGACCCAATACCTGAATCATTTCCCCACTTGCAGCCCACCTGTTAAAGACCCAATACCTGAATAATTTTCCCACCTGCAGCCCACCTGTTAAAGGCCCAATACCTGCACCATTTCCCCACCTGCAGCTCATCTGTTAAAGGCCCAATACCTGCACCATTTCCCCACCTGCAGCGCACCTGTTAAAGGCCCAATACCTGCACCATTTCCTCATCTGCAGCTCACCTGTTAACGGCCTAGGCAAGTTAAATGCGCTAGTTCTGTTCCACAAAAAGTGACGGAGCTGCTCGGCCTGCTCAAGATGCTTTTGGCGGCAGATGATTTGGGAAAAGGTTCTGCTACAAGCTAAACCAACATCATACTGGACAGAAGGGCCATTACCCTTCAACCGGCTTTAATCCATCAAGCAATACAAATCATTACTTCAAATTCGACTGTGTTAATTCCAATGTCGATACGTGTGACGTCATTAAATCAGGCAAGTAAATGTTATTGTATTGATGCCTTTCTGAAGCCACTCATCACCATGTTTTTTTATGCTTAGATCCTCACTACTTAATACTTTAAATAGTTGATTCTGGGGGACGTAACCACTAGATCACCCTTCCTTGGTTCTTTGCTTCTTCATTCACATATTTCTACACATTCATATTCACAACGGGTTTTAATTTCATGCCTATTGACAAGCTCTTCCTCACTTAATCTCAGTTGTAATTGAGGTATCGTTGTATCTGACTACACCTTTCACATCTTAATGATAAGCCTTCTTAATATGCTGAACCCAACATTTGGATTTATTATTTCTTGATGACAGATAATGTGATATATCAACGTTTTTTAAATTTAAATTTTTAATTTTTAATTAATGTCAACATGGTCACAGGCATCGTTCTAAAAACAACTCTCTGAATTGTTTCTGCGTGTCCCGAATGTTGAGGGCACAATGCCCGGTCGACGACCACGGAGCTCCAAGAAGAAAAGGCGTTTTGTTCTCCCCTCACAAGCAAGCCGAGCAGATTATGTTCAAATCCATAAGATGGCGGCGAGAAATCTGCTAAACCATTCTCCCGCCTGGCCGTGGCCGCCTGTCGCCTCGGCCCGGATCACAGACGCACGCTTGGCGGTGGATTCCACGGTCCGACATTCCAGGAGTATTAACCGTCCGTTCAGACATTTCATCACCCTATCCGCTCTTTCCAGGCAGTCAATAACTCTCTCCTCATTGAAATATCGTTCTCCAAGTCCTAACCCAAAGCTCTGGGCGAAATACAATGCTCAGCAATCCATTTTTGACCAGGCTTCAATGGCAAATTAAATGGCCTGCTGATCTAATTCAACAAACCCCCCCCCCAACTATCAATATTGCTATGCCACTTGCTTTCTAAACTCAATGTCAGAAAATAACTCAACCCAACTGCAACTCAAACGGCTACGCCTTTACAACTTAATAGATACACATGCTCAAGAATTGTTCCTTGTCTGTGCTATGTTAAACACTATGTACGAAAATCCCTCTCAGTTAATTCAGAGCTGGTAAGGTGCTTACTTGGCTGGTTTGTCATTATCAGTTTGTTTTAAATGGTTATTTCTGATCATGCTGAGACCTTCTATTAAAGATGTTCAGCAGCTTTGTGTGAGATTTTAAACTTCAATTAATACATGGGATTTTGGCAAAGGCTTTCAGCTTCAGAGTGGAGTTTGTATTTCTCTCCTGTGTCTCTGCTTTGTACAAATAGCTTTATATTTCAGAATACTTCTCCCCTCTTCCGAAACGCAAGGAAGTTGTTTGTATTTCATTTGTATTTGTTTAATCTTTTAATACTGTGTTCACTCGTATATGATGTTGTGTATCTTGCCCTTAAATAAGGGCAAATTTGATTATAGGTCCCATTCATAGGAGAGGAGAGAAGTATGGAGTGTGCTTTTGTGTAGATAGCTTTTGTGATCCATGTCATGCCATGTTGAGACCTGCAATCAATGTAGTACCCTGTAATTCTCATAACATTGCACAGTCTGATAATTTTTCCAAATAATAATTTGAAATATTGGAATTGGAGTAATATTATTTTGTACTTGTGCCAGAAACTTCTATTTTTTCCCCATTTCCATATATTTTATATTTTTTACTATGTTTTGTACTATTTTTGGAATTAATAGGATATAAAATTGCGTAAAGTAGTAATGTAGTTATTGTTGTTCAATTACTTTTTCCAAAGCAGTATATATGCCCATCAATTTTACACATTCACAAAGCTGGGCAATTAGTGTAGCAATCCAGGTTTTGTGTCTTTCCTAAGGGTACAACAGCAGACAGTTTTTAAATGTGAGCAACCAGTGCCTTGAAAATTACACCGCCCACTGAATCGCACCTGGTTGCATTAGTTAAATGGCCCAGTGATGTGTTAGACTGTTAACAGGTTGTTTTGGCTGTTACACTGTGGAAGCAGTGGAAGAACTAGATTGAGGAAGGCTTTAGATTCCTCCCCTCAGTAAGCTTGTGGGTGATAAAACAAGGTAACTTTGCTAATGTACAAGCAATTGCGTTCTCAACTGTGAGTTTGACCATGAAATGAATCCCTCAGCTATGCGAAGTCGTTTGCTAAAAGTTTACAGACTTACATGAATTAAGAACAACTGCTATAGCGTAAAGCGTTATGTGTTGAGTTTATTTCCCTGGTGATAAAGAACATCGTAGAGTTTTTTACTCTAGCCTGAGCTTCCTCCACAGAAAGAAGTATGGTAGGCAGCCTGCTGCCCATATGTAGCAAAATTTTCTTTCGGTTTCCTCAGGCCAAACTTTTCTTGTAAATTTCTCCTCCTTGTTGTTAAAAGGGACTAATGTTAGTGGAACAGTCTTTATTTTTTTTAAATCGCTTTCTACCCCAGGGATTAGCATCGTTAGCATTCGATGCATGAGTGGACTTTACGTTTCCGGGGCAGGCTCTGAGAAGACTGTAAAAGCAGCACAAGGTTAGAATGCTTAGTGCGTCGGCTGAGAGTGGCAGGGTTTGAAACATGAGCCATCAGGACTTGATTACAGTCAATCGCTTGCGCCAAGGGCGCCTTGCACCTACTGGGGCCTAGTGGGAGTTGGAGACACAGCTGAGGTGGGACTTGAAAGACTTTTCTCCGCCAAAAAAGAGTCAGCACTACTACTCTCCAGAACTTTATGGGTGACTCGTTTTTTTTTTTTGTTAAGCATTTCTTTGCGAATACGCAACGAATGTCTCTTAACGGCAGTATTGTTACAATGAGTTTGAGTCATCCCCTGTGGTCGGTGCCCGGTAAATTATCCTGCGGCCCGTGCAGTAGTGGAAAAGATGGCTTTTTCTTGTGTAAGAAAATAGGAGAAAAAGTGAACACTCCGTTGGACTTGGACTAGCCTGACATTTAAAGGTCCCCACATAATCAAAATTCCATTACCTCGATCACTCTCCGACCTGTGTGTGTTTTATTCAAATAAAATTAAATTGAAGTGGGGTTCATTTAACTAGAGCACCGAGAATGTCTTCTGTATTGCAATTTGTCTAGAATTGAAGTGGGTTGGATTTCACGGGCTTGGAGGAAGCCTGTGCATTGCGTTATGCAGAGTGTTGAAAGGATGGATGGTAGGGAGGGGAGGGGAGGGGAGGGGAGGGGAGGGGAGGGTTGGGGGATAAAAGGCAGGATTTCTCCCAGAGATGGGAGTGTCCTTACTTCTGCCATCTCGGAAAAGCTGTCACAATCTGGAGGAACCTGAACTCTGTGGGCCTGGCTGTCACGGATCAGTGGGCAGGAAGGGAAAATTTTGACACAATGTCCACAGGATGTGGAGGGGGGCAGGGTTGCTGTGGTGCGTGAGTGGATGAGTAAGGGTAGTGGCTAAGGTGAGGGGACTCCTCGTGGCTGGGGTGGAGGAGAATTCTGGGTGAAGTGAAGGGAGAGTGTGGTGACACACCCTCAGCATCCTGGACACGGATGCCCGTTGTGCACGCGTCGACTTTAGTCGATTTCCTCCTTCCTCCTCTGCTCTGTCTCGCCGCACCTCGGACCAGCGCTCCGGCCGTCTGTGGACATGTGCGTGTGTGTGAGTGCGAGAGACTGCATTAATTATTTCCATTGCTTGCTTTCTCTTGCTCTCACAACGTTAATGGGAAACATGTTGCTTTCTGCCTTAGGCTGTCAAAGCGACCAAGTGAGGCATGGGTTCGCCTTTCAGAGAGGAGTGACGTCAGGCTTCAGGCCTTCCTGCAGATCACGTCTGGATAAATGTCACCCTGTCACAGTTGCCAGCCCACCTCTGTCCAGTAAACCCCATTATAAAATATGCCAAATTAGTAAGAATATGTTAGAACTCCCCCTGACTCAAAACACAGACCCAGGCTGAGAGCCCAGGTAGTGTATGAATATTTTATTGAATCAGTTGATTAACTGAGTGAAGCTGAACGTATGCATAAAAAAACCCCAATGATTCAATATGCACAATATGCAACTCTAGGCAAACGTTATTTATAAAGAGCATCGTGTTGGAAGGAAGTGAGGCAGAATGAAAATTTTGCATGGCAGGGGTGGGAACCTGGCACTAGCATCGCACACACACAGACACGCTACAAAATGGGAATTAACATGCCCTAACCAAGGGTCTCTTGTGCCCAATGTTAATTGTTCTGATTGGAGATTAAGGCCTTGTCAGATGGCAGACATGGCAGAGTTGACAATTGCCTCAAGAGATTGTACTCCTGATTGAAAAATTCTGTTGCCGTGTTATCCCTACTGACTGAAGAACCTGAGTTGAAATACAATTATCTTCCCTCAAACTGTAATAGCATGAGCACATAAAAACACAATTCATGTTTTTACATCCTGGCAATTGGCAATTATTTTAAATCTGTGCAATTTGATAACAGTTACTAGACTTTTTTCCCTACTGGGTTAATCACCTTTGTTCTGACAGAGGATGTTTGAGTAATTTTATGAGGTTTATTGCACAATGTCTCACACGTTGTGTAAGCTTCGACAACAAGAAGATTCCTTTGTGCACCTAACTCCTTCAGCTGACTAAACGACCCGGCTAATTTAGTTTGCCGTGTATCATTACATTTTTTTGTAATTTTTTAAAAACCTTTTATAAGCATGTTATATAGAATTCATCCATATCCGTCCATCAATTTCCTAAAAACTGCTTATCCTGGGCTTTTCTACCTAGATTCCCTTGGCCCTGTGATGTACTGGTGTCCCCACCTGTAGGGTCACAGGTGGGGACACCAGTCCATCACAGGGCCAAGGGAATCTAGGTAGAAAAGATCAACTGCTCACACAGAGCTAATTTCCTCAGTCGTCAATACACCTAAGTCGCAAGTTTTTGGACTTTGGGGGAAACCCACTTTGCAAGAACTTGCAAACTCCACACAGACAGTGACTTAAGTCACATTCGTAACCAGACCCCTGGTTCCTGTGCAGAAAAAGAGCAAAGATATCCTGGTTCAATCTCAGATGATATCACTGATTACATTTTTAATTGTATTTTTTAAATCAATAATAAATTATCTTTATCATTATCTCATAAATGTATATTTCTATCATCATGCAATGTTGGCTCCCTAGTGCATCATATTTACTAATTTGGTTTGTTTATGTATTTTATACTTTTTAATATATTTTTACTTTTATATATTTATTTATATATCAGCTGTGTCCTGTTTGCATAACCATGTCTATTCAACCATTTACTTTCCTTTATTTTTCCATGTGTGGTATTGTCTAATTTGACCGGTTCTAATACCACAAACACACACTGGTTATGTTCTGCACATTTGGTTCATTCATTTTCTTATTTATAATTAATTAAAAAAATTCTGAATTTTACAGCATCACATTTTTCAAAGGCTAGTCCATAAATAACATTGCTACTGTTACACTATTTGTGAAAATGTGTTATGCATGTGGCTATGTTTAGTTATATTTTTATTTTGGTCCATGTTCTTACACACTTTACATGTACTGTGCAAGAATTCTCTCAAAATATCACCTAAATTACCTTCTCTGGGGGCCTTTGCTACCACTGTTTTTGGTATATTGCACTGGAACATAACCTTTAGGCATAAATGGCACATTAAGTTTGGCACATTTTAGCTCCACCTACCTGGATATGGGTGGGGTTTCCAGCAGCTGCAGGGATGCCAAACCTCACTCAGCTCTTGTGGAGTGACTTATTAGCTCTGCCTACCTGTCAATGTAAGCATCTGTTAATGATTTCTACTAGCTATGCAACTTCACAAGCTGAACTCACTAACAAGGGACAAGGTATATCCTGCAACTGTGGTGACACTGAAAAGATTTATTGGAAAACCATATTCATTTAAGTATTTGGTTAATTTACAAAAAGAGCGTTATTTTGGCAGCTGTAATGACCTTATCTGACAGGATAATTAATTGCGTTGGTGTCACTTTCCTCAAAAAATTACTTTTAACGAAACTTGGCAGCAGGTTAGCTGGATAAGGCCAGGGTTCCCCATGGCAAGTGTGTAACATTGCGGAATTTTTAACCATTGTTTTTGACATAAACCAGACTGTAATAGGGTAGTTTAAAAACGGCAAGCTCAGTTAAATGTAATTTTGTAAGCAGCCCATGAAAACCATAGTGTCAGATAGACCCATTTTAAATTTCCATTCCTTATTTAAAATCATTTGCCTCATGAGGATCAACTAAATCCTTTTATACAGGTTTTTGGCTGTCTCAAAATATTCTGTGAATTGTGACTTGGTTACATCGATTGAAAGTTATCAAGTGGTTAAAATACGTGAGTTATGAACAGAAACTGAGAGCTGTTCATAAAATGCGTGTAAATAGCCTACACTTATCAATTTTAATTCAATGGATCAAATAGCTCTGAAATGGCTGCTCCTAAAACTACAAACATCGGTTTTCTCACTGCTGTCAACTGAAAATGAATGAGCCGTCATTTGTCAAATGCCGCCAAGCAAGAATTTCTGGACACTAGACACTAAGGCACTGGACGCTGGTTCAGATTCAGTCTGCCAACATTGATAGGAGAGCCTACCGTGGCAATTCCTGCACTTGAGAGAATGGTAAGAAATTGCACAAAAATGTTACGAATGCTTTCCAGTTGTAGATTATGTTCTTGGCGAGTGGTAAAGTTTTCTGTGCTGTGTAGTTATTTGAGGGAATACGCTTGTCATTTCCTTTTAAGGAGATATTCCATTAATACAAACAGCCATATCCATCATTCACCGTACCAACTCATAACAAGCCCATAACCCACATTAATGTGGTTGATCTTGTCACAGGTGTGGCACAAATCCGTAGGACAGACAGAAGCCGGTCTCATTTGCCAGATCTCAGCGCCAAAATGTATCCAGTGTAAAGAGCTTTTCAAGAGAACAACTTGCATCCTATGTGAGCACTTCCATTTCATTGGACCAATTCGATCAAAGGTGTGTCCCGTGCACCAAAGGCAGCGATCTGGAGTGGTGATTCGACTTCTTGACCTTTGACAGTGGAGAACAGTGGATCAGAGTGAGGAGCGCTGCTGTACTCCTGAGTGCAGATAAACGACTCAGAAAGAGTCCAGCTGTATACAGTAAATGACTTGCAGAGTGAGCAAGATGTTGAAATGACAAACCGCCCTTGGGAGGGGTGTCTGTTGAGGAAATGAATGACGCAACCACAAATGAAATCTTGTGTTTTGTGGGTCGATTTGCAGAGGCATGTCTCTTATTCTTGCATGTCTTGTAATTTTTTTTCCCCCACTGAAATTCCTCAAATAACTGGATGGGTAACCTTGACAAAAGCACGTTTGGATGTTTGCATGGTTCAATGATTGTCGTCTTAAGCCATTTCCTGGGAAAGGGCCGTGGTTCTGTTTATGGGATTTCATGGGATTTAGATTAAAGAAATGTGTTTCGAAGTACAACAGTGCAATGGTAAATGGGTAGAGCATTGAAATCACCAATGGCAAGGAATTATGTGCTAAGAACCGAGACGCGGCGCGGCGCTAAGCCCCTTTTTCAAGTGACCCGAATGTTTCCTGTTGCCTCCGACAAACCTTGACAACCTGATACAGAGTGAGGAGCAGCATTCCAGACTGGGCGGGGTCCCTGCACCACTTCCAGCGCAGAAATAACTGAGATTCCGGCCCACGGCTACACCCACTTCCCCTCTCTCCAGGGCCCAATTTGTCGGCGAGTTACAGTATCCCTCGACGGCCTCACCGACTGCAGGGCCCGGTGGGCTCTCACCTCCGTATCGCAGTAGTGTAATGTGTTGTAGAGGTTCTCACTACGAACCATCTGCTGTTTGGGCCAGTTTTGATTGATGAGTTCCTTGAATTAACTTAAGGACGTTCCAACAGCACAACATTGTCCAAGCAAAGGATTCATTCAGCAAGGAGGGAATGTATTTTACAGGAGGGGAGGGAACTACAAAGCCATTCAGAGTATATTCTAAAGTTATAGTGCCGTGTTTATGTCAGCAGTAAAAGTGTGGAACTATTAGATCTGTTCCTCAGATTGGAACAGTTTGGGAAAAAAAGTCACAGTATATTGTTGGCATCTGTCTTCGTGATGCGAGGCAGGTCAGAATATCTGTTACTTATTACTATTTGTCTTTATGTGATTCAGCTTTATTCAAACTTCCATTTTGAAATGTGCGACAGTTACAGTATGGCCTCAGTTGTAATTTCATATTCTCCGTTCCATTTTTATGGTCTCTGAAATAATTTTGCAATGAATCACACGAGGCACAGTTGGAGAAATTGACATTATTCATTAAGTCAGTTTTCGGTACAAATGTGTAATGTCAAACAGTGTCATGATGTATTAGAACTTATGCACACTCATGAAGAGGAGAGTTTTCTTTAAATTGGCTTCTTGCTCATAAAAATATGCATACCGCATTAAATTCTATTAATGCTCCATTTATACTTCAAGAATCGAAGGTGCTATTTGATGGAATCAGTGTTGTAATTTTAAATGACACTAGCAATACCTTACTATGTACTTGTACATTAGTTCAAGGGGGTGCCTGCGAGAAAATGTATTTTGGACTTCAGTACTGAAGAACACAATAATATGAATGTATTTACTTTGAAATATTCTCTGGTGGAACAAAAAATACAGCAACTACAAACTGCAGAACTACTCCCCGCTTTCCAGCGAATTTTGAAAACCCAACTTTTGCTCTCGGGGTCCACATTAATCCTGACACTTCTTTTGTTTAGCAACCATTCTTTTGGGCTAGACAACTGTTATCTAAAGCTTGCTGGTGGATAGTGTTGCTGGTTTAACCCTGAATTTCTAGATACACAAGGACGAGGCTGAAACTAGGAGCTTGTAGTTACTTTCCACGTTGACTGTTTTAATTTCAGTGATGCTTTCATTTACCATCACAGGGACTTTTACTCATCCGTGCTAGACTAATCACTCTGGATGTGCACAATTTCATATTGACCCTTTAAACTTCCCATTTCTCTGAAGCCTTACAGTAAACTGAGTTTGTAACCGCTGAACAGAATCTGAAGGCCCAGCCATTATGTTCTAATCAAAATTTTATAACTGGTTCTAACTGGTGCATGGTTCTGATAATGACTTCTTGCTCCTTTCACTTTTGCTAAGTATTATGTAATTTTTAGCATTTAGACATTCAATCGTTCATTGTCTGTGTAAATACATCCTCTGTGTAAGTATAAGTTGGAAACCCTTTTTTTAACTTGAGGGTTCTGTTTTTACGTCTTCGTTTTACTTATGAGAAATTGTGAAATCACAAATTGAATGTTCAACTTCACATTTCTTTGCTTTATTTCTTGAAGTTGTCCTTGTTAAAATGAAAAAAGTAACACAACACTATTTTGGCGACCTGTTGTCTGTCACATGGACCAGTTCTGGCTTCCCTCAGCTCACCCCCTGCTGGCCGAACTCGCGGTTCAGGAGAAAGGAGGGCGCTAGTGAGCCCTCTTGCCAAAACTCGCCGATGACCCTTCGGACGGAGCCATCCCCTGGGGCTCCTTTCAAAGGCTTGTCTGTGTCTGATCGTTTCCCCCCAGAGATCACACCGGGATTCAATAAATCTCACCCGTCCGCCGGAGAGTGCTTCTTTCAGTTAAACACAGCGATAGCAAGGCCCACTGGGGAACCAGGAAGGTGAATTTGTTCAGCGCATTACAGGGTTCTACTGATCTTGTTTTCCGATGTCCTTTCTCTCCGTTGAGTTACAGCAGAACCCCGGGGCTAGACCTCGGCACTCATTCGATTTCTGTTTCAATCCATGTCGAGGCAACCATGCTGCATGAACTCTGATGTTTTGTGATGCACTGCAGCACACGGCTTCTCTCTGATCAAGCCTAATTCATCCGAGCATTTATTTTCCCCCTTTCGTGCTGTTTAAGTTCTACTTAAAAGGTGTCACATTCTCCTGGCCTTTTTAGTTTCAATTTAAATTATGAGTGCCTCACACATATAGCAGCCTACCCCTCACCCACCCATAACACAGCTTCCTGAAGACAGTCGTTTGGGTTGTTCATTTAAGTTGAGGGCTGGAATGTTCTAGATGTTGAGAGATCCCATTTCAAGACTCAGTTGGCAGCATTCCACACCATAAACCTTTATGTTACTGGCTTGTTCTCAATTGAAAGCACTTCGAAGGTGTATTGCTAAGGACAAAAATAACGAAATACACAAACTCATGCAAAATTAATGGGCAACTTTGTTCTGCTCCGGCAAAGAAGTCAAAGAGACAACTTACTCATCATTCTTTTCCTGAAACAACTAATGTGCATTAATTACTTTTAACAGATTTAATTTTAAATGGTTTAGGCATAAAATATGCTAGGACGCAAATACATTTCTGGCTCAACATCGACTTTTTTGAGTACAGCTGAAGTTATCAGCATGAATTACAATTTGCACAATTTGGATATTTAGCAGAGCATTGAACTTCACTGATTTTCAATATTTTTGTTATTATGAAACTCAGGAGAATGCCAGTATGTCAGGGATCATGAGAGCTGTCCAAATGGATAGTTTTCAAGTGAGGCTTCACGCAGTCCTGTTCTGTACTTGGAAAAGCCTTTTCTCACTTTGCCTGTGCCAAATTGGAACTTAGGTCATGGCAAAACTGACTGTGAAATGTGAACTTTTGTAACAGACATGGGGCACAGCACTGGACTGCCAAGAGACGTGAGCCACGAAACACATGAAACACACTGTATATTCCACTCGGTGCTGGCTTATGGTTACCAGGGTAAATAAGGCAGCCCCCCGCCCCCTCCTTTTCTCTCTCCCGTTAGTCGCTGGAGATTTGGCCGGAGACAAAAAGTCTGCTTTGAAACTCAGTGAGGCACCAGGGTATAGTAGTGGAGCTGGCAGGCCTTCAAACACACACACACATACGTGCACACGCACGCGCACACACATACACACACACACACACACGCAAAAATAGTCATCCTCAATCCACGATTTCAGGGTGTGAGATAATCATGAGTAGTAAAATGGATATGGGGAGGCCATTTGGTTCTTAAGAGTAAAATTGAGAATCAGGATGTTTAACTGGATGGCAATTATTTCACATTCATGCGCACAACGTGAACTGCACATGGATGAGTTTCATCACATGGGCGTGGGTTTAGAAACAGGAAACAGAAGGCAGCATGAACAATGCAGTAAGGATCCCACCCTACGGTCTGAACACAACAAGTAGCCCCGCACTGCCTGTAAGTGCCTTTGCATCTTCAAAAGTGCTTTCAACACCCAAAACGCTAGTGTTTCTTCTCTTGATGCACAAAATTCACATGTTTGGAACCTCTTTGTTCAACTACAACGTTGTGCTTAATCTTGATGGCTTCGGGGTATGTCCAGCTTGAAATATGAAAACATTTTATTAAGCTATTTGGGTTACTCTGGATAAGAGTGTCCAACAAATATCTAATGAATGAACTGTATATGTAATAAAGTGCCAGGGAAATCACTGAAGAACAGGAAGAACAATGTGACAGAAGTGGTAAAGCCTGCCCATTGTTTAACTGAGCTACTCTTGTCATCTGACATTTCTTGTGAGGCTAGGATTGTTCTAACCAAGATTATATTTGATAATATTCAAAAAGGAGCATGTGCTTGGTGGCCAACTGACCTCAGCAGATCTAATCAAGATCTAATTAAGGGTAAAACAATCAATACTGTAGAATTACTTGTAAATGTCAACATCTTTGAAAGTTTTATTTGGTCCATTCTTAGCGCCAACATTATCAGGAACACACTGGAGCCAATATGTGAGTTTGTGCTAGCTCTCATGATGAATACCAGGCATTAATCACAATTGAAAACGTTTTTATTTTATTTATAAAATTCAGTTTGATTAAAAACATAATTTTTTTGATGAACTCCACATACGACTAATGGACTGAAAGGGGAAGAGTATTCTGGGAAAGAGAATCTTCTGAAATTAAGTTAATAATAATTCATTCCAAAGGCCGCGAGTGTCTTTCTCATTTCAGATGGTTTCTTTTGTTCCTTGGTCTGCTCGATCACCTCGATTGGATTGTGTTGTGTTTCACCTCATATTTTTCACTTTGATCAATAGAATGCGTTTCTTTTGTCGTTAGTTCCCAAATGTATTCATTTTAACGTACCTTCTCTAACAATGAAAACGTTGACTTGAATCGAAATCATGGAGAGTTTGGTACTTTCTAAATTTGATGACTGCTATACTTTACTGTACAGTTTAGTATGATCTGTGTTTTTTTTTAATTATGCGAAACGTAAATATATTTAAGTGTAGTAAAGGATTTTTCTCAAACTCTATGACACATCAACATCTCGCAAATCGGGGTGCAATTGTTCGAAACTAAGCGCTTAGAGGATTTAACAACTCTACTTCTGCTCGCGCGCCCTCGAATCGAGTTTGTCCCGAGTAGTTGGGCAGCTAGAACCTTTTGTCCCTCCCCTCCTAGAAAACTTGCAGGAATTTCAATGCACCAGTCTGATAACAGTGCAAGTGGCTCTAAATCAGACAGCTAACTCCTCTCTCCTGTGGGATTTTTGAACTCGGCAAAACATGAAAGATTGGGTAAGAACGAATTGCCCCCAGAACTGTTTTCTTTATTATTCGTGTTATCTTGCCTGGCTTAGTGTGTGCATGTCACGTTAAACATTAAAACAAAGATTACACAGTTGAGAGATTCTGCTGGATGCATGCATAACCACAGTTGTGGAAAATTATCTGTATTCCAGTTACTGTGCACTTTCTAAGGCAAGAAATAAAGTTCAGCCTAATTAATAACAAACATTCTGGTCTGGGCAGTGCTTGAATAGCCTAAACGTAGTTGAGCGTGCATATATTTTGTGACTTTATACTGGAACTGAGTTTGTTTTCGTCTTCTAAACGTACATTTGTAAAAAAAATAATAATAATTAACATTAGGATCACAATAATGTAAACATTATACATTCTGGCTTCTGTCATCTCAGTGTTATTGTTCTTAAGATGATGTTTTGGATTTTGGTAGATAGCTGATGAATACTGTTTATGCAGCAGTTACATAAGCATAAATGAGAACTGAAGTACGGTATTATATATATATATATATATATATTTATTACTTCATCTTTTTAAGTAGCGTTTGTAATCTTATGAAACACAGCCACTACTAAACGATAGGGTGGTAAATGCACGCCGACCAAGTGACCAAGTATATTTATATTTTATTATACATTTAATTTTAATTTCACGCCAGTAACTTCAAGAATCCCAACCCATTAAAAAGCCATTCATAATTATGCACCATGTGTTGAACTCTTGTAAATCTGCGTCACTTAATTAAAAGTTCCTAGATTGCTTGTCAAAAATACACTCTAATAATGCTGTCCAGTCCGCTAAACGACGAAGATAAACAACGATGATTGTTACCAGGCGGGAGTTCTATATGAATAAAGGTTCTCCGTCTTCCAGTAGAGATGTTCCATACGCTCGTGCCCTCACCAATGCTGCATTTTATTATAGGCGTCTGTCCGTATGTACTTGCGTTGTTGTCAAACTACATACTGCATTTTCAATAGAGGTACCAATGTTGCTAGAGATCAGAGCAGTTAAATGTCAGTACATTGCATTTGTCTAAGTGAGAGTGAAATGCAAGTAAATTACATTGGTCTAAGTGAGAGTGGAATGCGTGCTTTTTCATTCAATCGCTCACTCCAGTTTGAGAAGCTGCGGACACTTTCTTAAGATTAATGCATTAATTTCACACCAAACATGCTAAAAATGGTTACCTATAGAAAGACTTAAATGGCTTTAAACGTTATAGATCTATGCAGATCTTGCTATGATTAACTTTTGCCCATGATAGCTTTTCTTTTTTTCTTTTTTGAGAAGATTAGTCAATAAGCATTGTGTGCTGCCAGTGAAACACCTGGTCAATCAACTGATTACAGTGTTAGCTTACACTATAGACATTTGGGTTTGTTTTTGCCAGGTTTCCATGAGCTTTGCGGATTCCCGAATAAAATGTGACATGCTGACGAAAGAGTTGATTGGTGTGTCTACTGTCCTTCACCTCTGCGAAGTGCGCTTTACATGTGAGGAGTGGCACCGTGGTTGTATCTTGGAGCGATATATTTCATTGTCCAAGGTTTTAGTATCCTAATCAGTTAATCAAAAATATTTTTTAGTTTTAGTGTTTATTTAAAATGAACTATATGGCAATATGGCGCTTCAGGAGGGACTTGGTGGGAGACAATACGGTCACGTTTTGCCTAGAATACTTCAAATTCAGCTGTACTTACACAGGCAAAAATTACACAAGAAAACTTGTGTCAGGCTGGTGAATTGATGGCACACGTGTGCAAACATCGTTGCTGACAACTTTCTGCTTGAGCCATACTGAAGCCTGCCTCGGGGCGGATATTGAGCCAACAAACCCAAGTTCATCACCACATTAGGATTATTTCTTTAAAAAAAAGCCGGCAAATTTATTCTTCTGTCTGAAGAAGAGATTACTTCTTTATGTCATTTTCATGCAGGAGAACCAGAGGATTTTTTTTTTTGTAACAGGATGCAAGTAACTGCTGAAAGCTTTGAATAACTAAGTCAAGTTGGAGCAGATAGCTCATCTCAAAATATATACATAATACCGGAGTAGGTATCTATTTAGGGAAATATAACACATCAACATGGGATAACTTTTGCCCTCCGACTGCTCTAGCATGTGTTGGAATCTTTGTTTGAGCATGCCCGCTCTCAAAGTCCCGTCTGTTTCACAAAAAATAACTACCACCTACAGAGCGGATGGATTCATGCAGTTTCTTTGAGTACGAAAACCAACTTCGTTCTCAAAGAAACTTTTTTCCTATTTCATAAAAAAGATAATGTCTTTCGCCTCTGAATTTATATGAAGCGATTAAGAGGTTGACCATCCTATTATATAATATCAAACTCTTGCAATTATGTTGTATCAGCTCTCTGCAAGTGTCGTTTTAGACAAATTGAGGAATCTTATCTATTCACCCGGGCTGCATATTGTTTTTCTATTGAGATATTTTTTTTTAAAGTTTGGATGGTGAGAAGGAACCTGCTAATTTATGGAAAGGGGAAAACATTTGGGCAGGGCCACGGCATTCCCAAGTTAACAGATGGTATTTTGATGGACATTACTTTTGGGATAATGTGTTTGCTCTTTGCGACGGATTGGATGTGGCCGCGTGTTCAAAGGTTAACTCGTGCATGTGAAATTTTGGCCCATCGTGAATTCAAGGAAGAGGGGGAAAATAAATAAATAAAACATCTGGGAAGTTTTGGTGAGTGAGGAGACTGCAGCATTCTCCCTAAATAACCCCCTGATCTGAATAGAATGGTTTAAAATTAATATCATTTTAGGATTATGGAAAAAAACACTAATATACTTTGTGTCCCGGGAAAACTATGAATGATAGTCACAGAAATAGGCGTGTGTTGTGTCTCGAATCAGTTTTCGTGTCCTGTAGGCATGTGTAGCTACAGAGTGGTAGAGCATTTGCTGACACTCTATTATTTCCATATCTCTCACTTTAAAAAAGAACAGATTTTTGCAGTCCTAATTTGTTTGATGGTTGAAGGGGGGACATAATTGAATAATGTGTGTTTTGTGCTGTAGCTTGTGGTGGCTGGCTGGAAGTGACTGCTGTGCGGAGCATCTGGCAGGGCTGTGGTACCTTTTACTGCTGTGGAAACAAGCTAACACCATCAAGGACCTGGTCTGGTGTCACGCGCTAGTATTATTCTTGGCAGGTGGATGTAATCTAAAACGATCAAATCAGAAACAGCATTCCGTCTGCTTTTGGCGTGCTAATGGCTTAGAAAGGAGGAACAAGAAACCCACGCAGCTAGAAGAGAGAGGAGAAAGATGATTGCTTAAAGAAATAAGCCTTTTTGTCTTTTGTGTACATGTGCGTTCTTCTGACTGTTTTTTTTTTTTTTTAAACTGAGAATGTTCGCACTTCCAGGGGTCATCAGGTCGAGGTCTTACACCAGATGTCAGACGTCTTTGTTCTGTTCCACAGAAAAGATTAACCAACAGACCAGTATTTTCCCAGTTGAGGTGATTTGATATGTTTTCTTTCTGTTTCTATGTTGACTCTGACCTGACTACGATGATCGCTGAAAATTAGAGACGGTTCTGTCCTTTTTTTGCTGTAAAATGCTGATTATTGTCTTCTGAATGATGTGTTTTTGACACTGTAAAATCCAGTCGCGTGCAGTAAAAATCATCAGAAGACATCAGACGACTGAGAAGAGTCATGAATTCACCTACCAGTTTTCACAAGCTACATGTTGGAATTACATCTGCTGTGAAACTTGGCTCTTTAACTAGGTGTGCCAGAGGTGTTATATCAACAGATACATTTTGCAGAATACTATAATACTATTTATAAATGTGGAACATGATAATGCAGGGTTAACTAAAATGTGCTCAGCTTTTATTTAGTCTGTGTCCAATTCCCATTTAGATTTTTAATAAAAAACTATAGTGAGATTCAGAAAAGTAATTGTAGCTTTCTTGCGGTGAGGTCTGGTAGTTGAGAAAAAAAAATAAAAAATAAAAATTGAATTTCTGTTACTTCTGTTTTATGTGTCTCCAGTGTTTACAGACAAGTTCTTATTGGAAACGTTCTTCAAATAAATAAATTAAAACATCAGTTCATATTTCTTGCATACCAATATTGTGCAGATGAAACAACTATTGCCAGATGATGCATCCAATAAGGAATTGGCTAGACCTAACTTAATATATTTCTTGTAATTTATATATATATTCCAATGAAAGCATGAGAGACAGGTCTGTTTTTCAGACAGCCTGGGATTTATTTTCCTTTGGGTTCCTCCCTTTCCTTTGCTGTGTTTAACTTGCCCTGTGCTGAAACAATAGCCTTTTTAGAACGGGCTGTTTTGTGGCCGCTTAAACAGAGCATGGGTTTTACCGAAGCCAGGAGAAATTAGTGTCCCAGCAAATACCATCCTCTTACATTCATGAATACAATGCTTGTAGAATTTGTGTCTGGCCAACTCTCTTCTGAGATTTCCTCTGAGGGTTTACATGTGTCTCAATAGTTTGATATGTATACCTTACATATAAGTTGACCCAGTAAAATTGTGTATTTTACTAAATAGTTTGTTAAACAAAAGCTGTGATGAGCGGCTCCATTAAACTCTATGTAGTGCCTCGGACACTGCAAAACATTTATTGTGGGTGCATTCCATCATTCCCACTTATGGTTGTAAGATATTCAGGGTGTGAAATGTACGCACCTTAGTCCATACAGAGAATGTAAAAATGAGTAGCTATTTGCCAATGGAACTTACAGCCAAAATTTTACTTCAAAGGAACCTTTCTCTGTGTGTGTCTTGCATTTTTTGCTGTGTCTTTGTGAAAATAATATTAACAGGAAGCATTGGATTTTTTTACATTGGCTTAGTAGAAAGGCTATACGTGATTCTGCTGGCACCTGTTCGTTAGAGGCAGGAATTGACTGAGTAAATAATTAAGTTAAGGTTGTCTTAATATTAGAATAAAGTTTCTGACATTTGATTATCCCGGCTTTGGTTCCCTAGGTTATAACGGACCCATTGGAAGTGCCAGTGCCAGACATAAAAGTTTGCGTGTATTCAATGCAGGAGTTGTGTGCACATCATAGCTCAATTTACTATAGCGACTGGTAATGGGAAACACAGGGCAAAGTCTTTCGATTTGGAGTGAAAGTGTTTATTAAAACCATAAAACTGGCCATACCCAGTTTATCCTCTGAACACATCGTTTTCTGCTAAAACGAACTTCCAATGTGAGTGTTTTCATACAGATGTGGCAGATGTTGGCTCTGTGGATGTCCAATGCAGGGACCTCTGGGGTCCGTGTACCACCGCAGTTTTCTCTTAAATCCAAGTCTGGTAAAAGTCCACAGTCAAAGCACTCACATTCCCTTTTCTACTTATTAGTTATGACCTACTGATCATAAATTGTGAAATTATACTTTAATATTGCTTAGTTGTGCCGGGACGAACGTCGGCCCTCTGGTTACTAAAGAGGGGCCGAACTTGAGGGGCTGATTAGCCAGATGTTGGGTTTTAACGCAGTGACTCAGACCCGCTGAAAGTTCTTGACAGGAAATGTGCCACTTACGGGTCATAACTGGCTTCTCTTTCTCCCTAATAGGTTTCACAAAGTTGCGGCAATTAAAGAAAGAAACTGCTTACTACATCCAAATTCCTGGAAGACCGAAGAGGGCTGTGGCTGCAGTCTCACATATAATTTTGTAGTGAAATTTTGGTGATTTTTGTTGCCAAGGGCGGGTAAATGAAATGGCCAGTCACGGGCTTATTGAATCCTCGCTTTTTAAATGCGTACTCCTCCTTTGCATCAGTGGTTACCTGTGTCAAAGGGACTGCACTGGTGTTGAGTGCCCGGTGTTGGACAACTGCATCGATGAGGTTTTAAAGAGCGGCGATTGCTGCGCCACCTGCTTGCAGACGGGCTGCATGTGCGAGGGGTACCAGTACTACGACTGCGTCAACGCGGGGTTCCGCAACGGCAAGGTGCGAGAAGGCGAATCCTACTTTGTGGACTTTGGCAGCACGGAGTGCTCCTGTCCAGTAGGGGGCGGGAGAATCAGCTGTCACTTCATTCCATGCCCTGAAATCCCGGCCAACTGCATCAAATTCTCAGAGCAGGCCGACAGCTGCCAGCAGTGCGAGCGCGTGGGGTGCGTACACAACGAGCAGAAGTTTGAGGCGGGCCACTCCTTCCACATGGACCCCTGTCAGGTCTGCCACTGTCCAAACGATGGTGGAAACCTCATGTGTTACCCCATCCCTGACTGTGACCCGAGCAGCATCCAGAAACCAATGCTGGCCGCCACAACCGAGGAGAGTAGACCTGAGAAACTGCCCAATAGTCAATATGGCTTCAAACAGGGAGGGCCTGAGGACCACTCGTCCGGCCCGTATCATTTGAAACACGATGACAGCTTGCTCCTCTTTAAACCGGATGAGTCTCATGTTGAGGACGATGAAGACTATGACTATCTGCCTACTGAAGTTGCAAGTATACCTCCACGCGACTTGGCTTTGCCAACCGAGTCCGCCGTTATTTCAGTGTCCCATCCCGAAACTCCTGTTCCCGAGGGCAGCCTCGAAGGAGAGACAAAGCAAGAGTTGAGAGAGAGCTTCGGAACTCATGTAGGAGAAACCGACCTGCAGGAGAGCACAGACAGTCCAGGGGTGGTAGACCAGAGCACCCCAAGACTCCGGGAATCGTCAACAGCTAAGCAGGATGGAGATCCAGAGAGTCAAACGTATCAAAGAGCAGCAGATTCCGTCACACATTATGACAACAGTGAACATCAGAGACCGGTCACCTCCAAGGATATCACAGGCACTCACTTTGACGAAGAAGGTGGGCCACAACCTGCTGATCGCGAAAAGGAGTTTGGGGGGGAAGTTAACGGGAGGGAAAACAGCACTGATTCAGGGAGAGAGGAGGAGGAGGAGGAGCGCCCTTTGGACCTCAACACACCTGAACACAATACCATGCCGACAGTGAGATTCAGCCCAACCAGCCAACTGCCTTTGAAGGTGAGAGCAGAGGATGGACATTCATCCAGGAGGCAGCCACAGACCCTCTCCACTTACCAAACCGAAGAAGAGGAGGGACCCAACACCCTCGAGTCTCTTCCAAAACTCAGTGAGGGTGAGTGCAATACTTTTCTGAACATGTAAATATAGTCTTATGTGTGTTGTGTTTCTCTGTGAATGCAACGCAAAGGAAGGAAAGCTTGTCTTTCAGGGAGTGGTTCATTTAAAAAATATATATATAAAAAACCAAAACATGAATTTGATTTTGAGAACATCCGTGCTGTGCAGATCTGCGATTTGGACAGCTATCACAACCATGATTGAAAAGCAAACAAACAACGAAATTAACAGCAAAACGAGCACAGTTGAAATTCAGCACTTTGTCACACTGGGGCGAGATAGAGACCTGCAAGGCTGCCCGATGCTTATGGCCCGCAACTACAGCTCTATGCAGATGGCCCAGTTTCTCTGATGAATGCAGCAGTGAACGCAACATGCAGATGTGATGAATTACTGCAAATGAGGAGAGGAGTCTTAACATGAGCATTAATGTTGAGCAGAAGAGGCTTACTGGGGCATAATGCCAAAAGCTTCTCATGCTGCGTTGATCCTCCTGCTAAGAATCCCTCGGCAGTTGGGTAAAATTGAGCACGGATCCCCGCTGTGTGACACCGCTGTATGTTTTAACGCTGAATTTCTTAATTAGGTTAATTAAATACTTAATGACATCCTAAGGAGGAGGCATACATAAACCTACCGTTCTGTGGACCAAGTGTTTGAAACTTATTTTTTCAAACACCTTTAAAGATTTTGGGTAATATGACCTTGTAATTTCAAAACATTAACACTGTTTAAAAAAAATAATAATAATAATTTTTTGGCGTTCTGATGTTGGAATGATGAGAGTTTCAGAAACCGAGTATGAAGGGAATAGCTCACTTAGATCTCATCTCTATGCGACATGCATACAGCATGCATAATTAACACAGTTAGCGCACCGTGTGAGAATGGTTTCTTCTGCTCCGGTTAATGTGTTTACTGTATTTATGAAATAAATGAATGATCTAAGAAATATAAGCCAGGGCATGCCACGTCTCAGACTGTGGGATTTTGTGCATGCATGATAGCCATAAAAGTTAGAAAACTTTTTAAAGTTCCATTAGACGGCTTGGTTGCTTATCAGGAATTCTGAGGATAGGGCTACTCTAAAAGGATACATTTCTCATGCTTTCATGCTCCTAAGTGCAAAGTGATAAGGAGATGGTTTACTTATCTCTTTGTTTGCCAGCTGGCTGCAGTCCAAGTTAAACACCTCTCATTGACTTGAAGCACTCTCAACAGCCCCTCGCTTTTCCGCTTTAGCCTCAGACACCGTTCTTGTTTTTTGTTTGTTTTTTTGTGCTGATAATATGGTTTGAGGAACCATTATAGTTGATGCAGTATATAATTTAAAAATACGCACTTAAGCTACCATTTGTGTGCTATAAGTTATGTATATATGGGATAGGATTTATTGATATGTCTTGATTTGGTATATAACCTTTCATACAAACTGACAGAGAGGAGTCTTTTAGGAACCAACCAATAAAGTTTGTGCTATATAAACCTTAGATTATATAGATCCGTTCTTGGCTATGGAAACCCACCACACGATAAAGAGAATGTGGGAAAACAACTATTGTATGAAAATACCTACTGTGTTTACGGTGTATGTTTTGAGTATTAAGATTGACCATGTAGCAGTATTAGCATTGATGGTGCAATTTTTGATTGTATTCTCAAATGGGGATGCCTTTTTTCAGCTTCCTCAGAACTTTCATTCGTTTGATAAAATCCGATAAATGGCTTCAGCTTCAGTACTTTCATTTGGAAGGTGTTCCTGAGGGCGTACAAACCGGATTTAAGTAGTTCCTTTGACTGTCCATCTGTCACACCCTGGTCAAGAGGCTGGGTCCAATAGAGCTTAGTAAAGGGGCCCAATGCTGGTTGTGAACACACAAGGTGACGGTCATGTATAGATTAAAAACTTGCGTGTGAACTGTGACCTTTATGGATCCTCACAGAAGCATCGACCATACTATTAGCGGTCATTATCTTTATTCCATGTATTACATATTTAATGAAGAACAGAAAAATATATAGTTTTTTTTTGCCTTGAGTTAACAGAGCCACGTGAACTTCTGCTTCTTATTTCTGTTTGTCTGTTGAGTTGTAATTGGAAGGATTTCCCCATGCAACCAATATCAAAATGTTGTTAAATGAGTGTATATATGTGTGCTACTAGTTTCTGCTTCCAAATCAACAAAGCCGTCATGCAGTATAAATGCTCACATACAAACACACACACAGGGCTAATGTTGGCTGGCACATAACAGATACATAAACCACGTAATTTTAACAAACACAACAAAAACATACAGTGACATTTATGGTATTTTTCTTTGTAAGTTTGTGGGCTGCATTGCTTGTGCTGCATATAATGTGGTCATAATAACATTATTATTACGCTGAGATTTATGTTGTGGTCACCCTAAATTGCACAGTGAGATATTTTGTGCTGGCCCTTCATTGGCTTTTGCGTTACTTAAGAAGTCACAGGTCTTTGTAAACATGGAAATCACTGTAATGCAAGTGTATGAGCCTTACAAAACCCCTGACAAAACAGAGAAATAAAACGCCGCCTGTAACTGGAAATGTGTTATTCTTTGGCCGATATTACAGAATGCTTGACTATTATGTTGCTTTATTTGTGTGTCAGTGTGACTGTTGAAAGTGGTTGGTTATCTATTGCTGGTCTCATGTAATTCATATAATTCAAGTGCACACGCATTCTGATTAATATAGCATACAGACTTACAGCAAGTACGTCGAACCAAGGCCCGGGTCGCAGGGGGTACCCACAGGAAAATGACCATCATCACGTCTCTGAAGGACCTCTGCAGTACCGCGCTTTTATTACAGCATGACAAAGCCAGGGTTCCGTTAGCTTGAGCTGGGCCTCAGAACTGGCCATAAATAGTCACACCACAATGCAACTATAAAAGTCTAGAGGCTGTTTATGGAAGGACTGCCTTCTGATCCAGTTCCAGCCGCAACAACATCATTATGTCTCCGGAAGCGGGTAATTGCTCAACCCCTTAAGTAGCGAGGCGCACCAGTGCTGGCAATCAGTCTGTACGAAACACAAGGATCCGAATAATTGAGCGATTTAATTAGCTGTTGCGGTTTATTTAATTTGTGATCAGTTTATAATCCTGTCTGGTCTGAGAGAGCGTGGAAAATAATTAAATCTATAGTGTATTTACATAGCTCTTAGCTGTTTAACCATTCTGGCAGTGCTTTTATTTCACAGCGCAAATATTTTTTTTATTTTTTTATTTTAATCTTTTGACCTGATTTTAAAACATGTTTGGACATGTGAAACATGCTGGGTTTTGGGAGGAAAATTACATAATTTGACAGATATTTTGTTGTTGATGACTTCACGCTGCTGGAATGATGTAATTTGAATCGTTCTTAATTATGTTCCAGCTGCGACTGACAAGGAGAAGGTCCTTTGCAGTCCTTAGCAGTGCATAATGATTCTAGTGATCATTTAGGTACAGAAACCTTGGTTTTCAGAGGCCCTAAGATGATGTGTCAAGCTAAGGCCTTTGAAACAGTTTGGATTCCCCCCGCATGTCAGCTAATCCCGCCTTCTGTCTGCAGACCACTTGATCGCCCCAGAGGAGAAGACACAGCATGCAAAGACACCACGGAATTATCCGTCATGTACTCAACAGTTGAGACAGGGTGTGTTTGATCTCTGGCTTCATTGACCGCGATTTGTCCCAGTCCTGGTCCGGTGAAGAAAACTATGTTGTTTGTTCGAGCTCAACTTTTGCTGGTCTGCAAAACGAGCTTGAAGTGAATCCAAATTTGCATTGGACACTGCAGTAAATTGGCAAGTTGCCTGGAGTATATGGCCCGAATGCTGAGCCTATAAGATGCTCTGCTTTTATTGCTGTATTCCCTCAGTGAGTACAAGATAGGGGATTTAACAAATAAAGCTAGCCATTGAAAGCGATTTCCAGCGGAGAGGGTGGAGCCAATGACTCACATAAACCTTGTCAGCCAATCAGACAGGCAGCTGTAGTGCTCCATTGTGGGCCATTCCCCACGTGGGACAGATCATTACTGCTTCAACGGTTGTGGTTTCTGTCATCTCATTATATTAATTTGTTTGTTGATTTGTACACATTTTTAAGAGTGAGTATTCTTTCACTTTCACTGGGAAATCCTTCAACTTTCTCTAAAATACACTTATGAAAGAAATTAGAAGTCAGCAAAAACAACTGCAACATGTTGAGTTCATAATTACTCACCCTCCTGAGTCAATCCTTGTAACAATTACTGCTACAAGTTTTTTTGGATAAGTCTCGTACGATTTTGATAGATTTTTGCTTATTCTCCGTGGGAAAGATGTCTCTGGTTGGTAGGGGTATCGCTTATGGAAAGCAATTTGGAAGTCTTTCCATCAAATCTCTGTGGGATTTGAATCAGGACTGTGCCCACTCAAGTCTATTCACGTTTTTATTCTTTTATTCCTTTTGGTTATTGTTTTGCTGAGACTTTGCTGTAAAAGTTATTGGCTTTTAGCAGACTGAAGCCAGTTTTCCTCTCAATCCTGACGTGTTTCCTAGTCCCTGCTGACTGGGAGTATCCCCGTAACAGGAAGCCGCCACCACCATGCTTAACTGTCGGAAAGGTGTTGACTGGGTGGTGTTTTAACATTTAGCCCAAAAAAGTTTAAATTTAGTCTTGTATGTCTATAAAACTTTTTTTTACCTAGTTGAAAGTGTTTATATGAACACATTTTTACAAATACTAATGATTAAATAAATTACATCATTATTAAATGAAGTGCGCTAAGATATTTCTGGCCTCTTGGCAGAGGGTGTGCGTTTTAAAAAAACACTGTACTTTTCTCTCTTCTCGAACCTCAGGCAGAGTGCCGAGTGTCTCTCGGCAGACAGAGTGAAATTTGGCGCGTGTGGTGGTCCTTTTCTGTGTGTACCAGGGGAATTCTGCGTGACTGGACTCTAGCTCAGAGCGTGGATTGACCCCCCCCCGAGCAGTTCAGTTAATGTCATGGGGTTAAGAGTCTGGGAGTCGTTCGGATTTCACAGTAACAGATGAGAAGTCTCTTAAGTGGCCAGGAGCCAGGAACCCCCGAAAAGAAACAGGAGCAAATGATCAGCTATTGTTTATGGTATAGGAGTGGATCTTAGCGTTTGAACTGTCCTGGCATTCTATCTTTTTCATGGCTGAAAACACATGCGGTGGATTGGTTTGCCATCATTGACTCATTGAGCAAGGGGTGCTCAGGGTCATTTCTCCACTCCCTGCACCTTGGCTGCAGGCTGCAGCACCTTGATCAATGGGGGCAATCAGGATGGGGACTTCTGAGCTCAGAGTATGCACCCGTTTTGGCGGCAGTCTCATCTATCTAAATGACTGCAAAGCTTCCTCAGTGTCTGTGTGTATGCACACGTATGTGTGTGTGTGCGTGTGTGCATTTCTGTGTGTGCACGTGTGTATGTGCGAATACCATACCCAGTGAAGCTCAAACATTTCCTTCACCTCTAGTTATTGCCATTAACTTTGTCTTTCTCCTGAATTGGAAAAGTGTGCAATACAATACAGTGTCTATATCTGACTACCAAGCCATTATGGATCGAATGCAGGGCATCTCTTACTTACGTAACATGAAAAAAACAAATGAAAAAAATGGCTGTCCATTTTTGCATCAATGCAGGATTTGGCTGGATGCGGTTTCTTTACAGACCATAGGACTTGAAATAGAAATTTTTGTTTGTGACATTTTGTGTCAAGCAGTATAGATAGACAGGATAGATAGGGGGGGTTGAGGGAGAGACTATGTAGTAAGTTTTCAATGCTGAATGTAGTCTTTATAAACTGAATACTGAAGTGAGGTCTTTAGCTTTATCTTAGAATGCAACGAGATAAGTATACACTTGGTTTCCCTTCCTCTCTTTGTGCTGACATCAACTGGAGCGGATGTTGGTACACATTTTCCACCCCTTAAATTTACTGTGACACTATGGCCTTTTGGAGTCCCTCTGGCTAATTCAGAGTTATTATGTTGGTGAAGGGAAGGCGCGTGACAAGCTAGGCCTGGAAAATGTCCACGATGTCTACATAAACAGTCATTGTGCCACTCGGAAAGTAGACGTTCTTCCTGTATGGAAAGCCAATTGTGGGTACACACTTTTTAAATGTTTTTGAGTGCTATTGAGATTGCGATCTTAAATATGCATGGGGAAGAAAGCACTTGTAACAATGGTGTTTTCAGTGCACGTCTGTAGCAATCAGTATTTAGCCTTAAGTGGATTAGAAGAGGGTAGGTGCTGAAACTACTTGCAACCACTTTCCATGGCTATATATAACCTCTTCTCAAAAAGTAGGAAGCTCTGGGAGGTCAGCTTCGACGCACCAGCCTATACAGACGTCACTGTCGAATTGAAGCAAATGAAAGAACTAAGGGAGATTTGTGATAAATGCATATAATCTTAAGTGTGTGCTGGGGCAATGGGTCTATGGGTTTGTTTGGAAATTAGAAGCCCTAATAGTCCATTTTCAAAACCACTTATCCTAGTCAGGGTCACAGGGGACACAATCGTGGCAGACATAGGGCACAAGGCAGGGATACACCCAGGACAGGAGGCCAGGCCTTTGCTGGGCAACACACACACACACACACACACACACACACACACACAGCATGGCCAACAAACCTAATCCACAAGTCTTTGGAGAGTGGGAGGAAACTAGAGCGCCCGGCAGAAATCCATGCGGCAAAGGGAGAACTTGCAAACTCCACACAGACACCCAGGACTGGGACTCAAACCCGGGCCTCTTGGCGCTGTGAGGCGCTAACCACCTCGCCACCATTCCGCCCCTCCCCCAACAGTTCAGTAAACGTCTTTATCTATTGTTGTATTTAATAATAACATGAATTATAAGAGACGTTTGGCAGACGGTGCTCATTCCCAGGATATGATGTAAGTTGTTGTAAGTGATTTCAATTATTCACATTAGGGTGGTGTACGCTTACAAGCCATTTCCATGACCGAACCTCTCACTTAAACATCACTGATTAGCAGTCGGAATTTAAGCTGCATAGCTTGTTTATTCCCATCCATTTACCTACGCGGCTTTCCTGCGTGAGCACCTGTGGTTGTGGTGAGGTTAGTGGGTGGGGGGGGGGGGGGGGTTATTGATGACCAACGGTGAACGACTGAGAGAAAGACTCAGAATATAAGCCAGAAGGTTTGGTTTGTTGTGACTGAAACTCCATATATGGGAATAGCACCGTTGGGGGGTAAAGCAGGTGATTTAAATATCTGGGTCATTCCCGTAGCTTGCTGCGCTTTGCATTGTAAACACATTTACATTGCTAGCTGGTTTGTAATTGTGTAATTATGGGTATGAATTCGTTTGTATGTGCCCTTAATGATGCAGAAAGTCCTGTGTTAAAAGCTAAAAGGTAGCATTTACATTAAATATAAAATAGTGATTGAACATTTTGGGCTAAATCCAAGCTAATTATTTATAACTTTAGTTTTTTTACCCTCCTTCACAAATGTGTTCCAATTCCATTCAACGATAATTGTCTGTACAAAAAGTAGCCTACAGTTTACCATTATTTGAAATACATATATCCCTTCCTAAGATAGGGTTTGGTTCAGATTAAATTTCGTTGTCTCCATAGAATAAATAAGAGAAGTAAGGCTCATTATGGTTCGTGTAGAAAAAACAATACTTGAGTGTAGAGAAGATAATGAGCAGAGAGAACCCCTCCAGATATCATCAGGATGGCAATGTGTGGGACCAACTGCTTCGAAAGCAACGGAGAGATCAAAAACTTGGAACTCAAAAAGCCAGATGGGAAAAGAGACTTGTCACAGACAGATGACAAGATGAAGTCCAGATCTAATAAGACGAGGTATAGAATGTTGAGGATGGGAGAATGGGAGGGCAAGCGGGGAACTGGTGTTAGACAGGGGTTCGAGACTGAGAGGGAGCTTAGGAGACAGGGTGTCATTTCCGAGGCTTGATGGATCAGCCTTGATTGTTTTAGAGGTGTGACTGAGGCCATTCTGAAAGCTTGATAGAAGCAACCTGAAGTGAGAAACATGCCTGTAAAAAGAAGAAATAAAGGGTCATTCGATCACAGGAATGTTTTGGAAAATATGAAATGGAGTAGGGTCTTGGAATTTAACTGGCAGGAGAGAGAAATGCCAAGGATCTCCTATGTCTGTTTCTATTTCTTATATTACAAATAATAATTTCAGAGGGGAAATTAAAGTAAATGCTACAATGTAATTTACCTTTATCAATTATCAGAAAGGTGCAAAGTTCAAAATTTAGCCTAAGTTGTTAAATGTGTAATCGTTACTAATGAGATCACTAATCAGTCAGATATAAATGATCTACATTATTCTGCAAATGTGTGAGAAGTATTTAAGCATTTTAGTAAATAAATTAATTTGAAATGTTAGTGTGTTTCTGTGATACTTAGCCTTTGTGTGAGCTATGCGTCTCCCTGGGGCCGCATCGCGCCCTCCCATCATGGTTTATTTTACTATAACCGCACGGCTCATTGTGTGCTGGCTGGGATACTGCCATCCCTGATGTGGACTGCGCGCCCATAAATCTATCCTCCAGGGCCGTTACCCAGGTTATCAGGCCCTTAGGATGCGTTATGTTTCTTGGTACCCAGCTTGAGCCTAGTAGTTTTTCACAGCCTGGGTGAGTGTTTTTGTTCTTTAAATTTTTATTTTATTTTATTTTATTTATTTTTTATCAACATATAATCAGTATACAGCTAGAAATTCATGTTCTGGGAGGTGATGGAATGAACTGGTTACAGCAGCTCTGAATCTACTATAGAAGGGTTGCACAAAAATAGGTCAAAGGTTGCTGGTGTGTAATTGATGCCATTGGTATAACTTCATAACTTACATTATTTGAGGTGCGAAAGAAAGAAAAAAAAACTTGAATATCTTGGTGGTAGATGTACAGCAAAGATAGTGAACACATCCTGGACAATAGATCCTTGGGACCCTTGCACTGAAAAATATTTATGCCGTTCTCAGTTGTGGCAATCAGTAGGGAGAAAAATTACATTTACGCTTGGACTAAATCAAAAATTTGACAACCGGTTAATAACATCCCATACATTGGTATGCAAGTATGTATATACGTTGTTCATAAGAATCATAATTCTTCTACTCATGAAAAGAAAACGCTATTAAAAATAGTTACGCAAAGTGTGATTAGAACTTCGTCAGAGGTGACATGCAGTCAGTAATTAGCATTGTTTTGCTCTCTGACTGGTGTGTAGCAGACCTGAAGTCTTCCGGTTAAATAAGATATCTATAGGTCTCTTGAATAGCTAATTATATAACAATATGAACTGAAAGTATGATGACGATTATGGACTAATGTGTTATATCTAACAGCAAATGCAATATCCTATTAATCTTTGTTATCGTCCACAAGTCGAGAATATAAAATATGGGTATGTGTTCGAACTGATGAGGACCCTCGAGGATATTTTCCATGCAGTTTCCGTGGATACGCTGTACTTTCAACCACACAATTTCAGTTGTCGGGGTTGCTGCGCTGACCTTGGCCTTGTAGGTGACCTGGAAGAAACAGGAAAGTCTCCGCTCCGACTGAAGTTGCCTCCAGAAACAAATCTTTGGAGAGATACCAGCCAGGAAACACCAAGTTTCTGCCATAAACTTTACAATGTGGTCAAAATGTCAAATGTACTGCCATGAAACTTGAATGTTGGTGGTTGCTACCATTTAAAATGTTGACACGTACGTGAATCTGACATGTAGGAAGTGATGGTTCATGCTGGGACATGATGATGGTGGGTCTTGCAGCGCCGGCCCTCCAATTTTGAGAGAAGGGATATACTCGATTATATGTATTAATCCAATGGAAGAAGTGTTATGTTATGATTTTAGAATAAGCTTTGAAAAAACTGAAACGTTCTTCATATCTTTACCCTGAGTTTTCAGTACATAAAATTAAAAAGAGGGAAAAAAAAGAGTGGTCTTTGTTCTAAATCTTCTATGTGTTTATGAGATCCACCCCTAAATAGCTGCCTGCTATGACTTAGGCTCTGTCTAATTGACAACCTGGCAGGGTTCGTTGTTGTGCTCGCCAAACGCATTAAAAAGCGAAAAATTTTCAGTTAAAGGAAACAACCCTATTCCAGTTGACTTTAACCAAGGACTTCACCATTCGAGACCCAATAGATCGCGTGGTTCTTGAATATATTTGAGGAGCTTCCTAAAATCCGAATGTATTACCATCGACTCCGGTGTCTGCTTTTACATGCTGCATTACATTGATAAGGGAGGCTAGTGTATTATGTTCTTTCTGTCCTACACGGGGTATGGCAGAGAAAATGCCATTGGAGACGAAAACCACAGCATGTGCAGAATGGACTCGTTGACATATGGTATGTGGGGTGGTTTTAGAAAGTATGAAGTATGATAACAGTGAGTGCAATTTATACCACACATGTGTTTGTGCAGCCGGTGCAGAAACGAGAGGTTAAATAAACCACACTCTAATTGTTGGACCTGTGACCGAGAGAATGGTGGGCTGCGTTTGTCAGATTTGGTTCTCTGTCGGCACCAGTGGACAGGAGGCTTTTGTTCTGTTTGATGAGCGGTATTCACACTAGGGCGACATTTTCACTTCCACCTCTAGTTTGCAGTGCTTTGTATATTTTTAAACAAAGCTACATTGGCCGGGACATGACTTTTCACCCTTACAGACGACTAAGATTGACAAACACCGGCAAAACAAGCCAGTTTTAACTTTGCTTTGACAGCGTAGTAACTAATGAACACCAACGAACATGGAACCTGAATGTGGAATCTTTTTGTAATTACAAGGTAACTTAGCAACCATAACACATTTCCTATTACTGACTCTAATCTCTAGTCTCAAGCTAAACCCAGTTTGTTTAAAATATGAGCTCAATTACAGTAAATAACGGTAAACTGTTTGTAATTACATTCTTGTTTTTTTGTTTTTTTTTCAGTATCTATCACGTCAATTGTTTGTGTTAAGATTATAGTTGGAAAGTTTTCCTCAGACTTTTCTTAAGTTTTTAAAGTGTACGGTCTCAAACGGGTGTCCTGAACTACCACAAATTTTGGCAACAAGCCTCAGGCTTAGTCCACCAGCTGTAGCCCTACTGGACCCCTACTGGGACTAACTCAGTGAGCTCACATATCACCACATGCTTTCCCCCCTTCGAGTTTGGGTGATCTGAACCCCCCGCTCACCGTCAGTGGGGTTTTACTGTACTTTAAATTGTACAAAATGGACATTACGGTTACAGTCAACAAAAGGAATGTTTATCTCGAAAGGAAGATGCTTCAGGCTCTCCGCGGATAGCTATATCACATTCTGGACGTCTCTGTGCACAAACAGATGTTGTTTTTATTCCCAAACGTCCAGAATACAGATGCTGCGTACTCCCTTAGAATGAGGCAAACAAAGAAATGTCTATCCCAGTTAATGTGAGTAGCTTCTTTTAAAGTTGTCTACTTTTTTTATTTTTTATACGAGGCAGCTGTTGTGCAGATGACGTTCTGGAGATCCGAATCCTGGCATCGAAAGCACAGGGATGACACTTGGATTTACTGCTCCAGCAGGCATGTGTCCATTTAATGGTACTTTTTATTTCTGCGACAGAGGCGCCGAGAATGGTATCGTGAAATACGCAAGATTGAGTTAACAGACTTCTGGCAGCATGTCAATCATCCCAGCTAAGACATCTTCAAGACATTTGACCTTAGTCCATGTATTTAACCTGTTTATTCCTTAGTAGATAGCGTGACCCAAACCAACATAACGCAAACAGGTGGTCATTGGTTATTTACAATTCAGTAAATAACTTCACTATCTACCTGCGCTACGTGGCTAAAAGTATCTGGACACCCCTTCAAATTAGTGTATTCGGCTATTTCCGTTGCACCCATTGCTGACAGGTGTGTAAATTTCGAGCACATAGCCCTGCCATCTCTATAGACAAACACTGGCAGTCGAATGGCCCGTACTGTAGAGCTCCGTGACTTTCAACGCGACCCTGTCATAGGACGCCACCTCTCCAGCTAGTCAGTTTGTCAGATTTCTGCCCTGCTAGAGCTGCCCTGGTCAACTGTACGTGCCGTTATTGTGAAGTGGAAATGTCTACTAGCAACAACTGCTCGGCCGTGTGGTGCTAGGCCACACATCCTCCAGAATAGGACCGCTGAGTGCTGAAGCGTGAAGTGCGTAAAAATCATCTGAATGCAGAATTCTACCTGCCCGAACGCATTTTGCAAGCTGTAAAGTTTGGCGGAGGAGGAGTAATGGAATATTAGGGAATTTTTTCGTGGCAAGACCACTTACTTCCAGTGATGGGAAATCTAGTGGAGAGTCTTCCCAGAAGAGGCTGCTACAGTTGCAACGAAGGGACCGACTCCATATTACTGCCCATGCTTTCGGAATGAGTTCAATGAGCAGGTGTCTTCATACTTTTGGCCTCGTAGTGTATCTTCACATTTTATATTGCCATCCTATTGTAACCAAACCCATTCCATCTTGTGAAAAACATCTACTCTTGCACATTTAGATAAACAGGTCAAATAAAATTTAAAAAACAGGGCTTATTAAATTCCCAATAGAAATGCACCATTACTTAATTTAGTTAATTTGCATACTTAATGTAAAACATTGACGCACCTATGAGAACAAAGAAACATTGTGCAAATAATTTGCATAAACACACACAAACACACACGCATTCACTAACACTGCTAATATTATATGGGCTGGACCTATTCGGTTGTTTTTTTGGTTTTTTTGGCCAAAAAATAGGCATCTTTTCTTCTATACTGCCTCAGTGTGGCTTATTCCCAAAGGTCATAGGAAAAAATTCAGCCCCAGTGCTTTTAAACTTCTGTGAATACAGTATTTTATTGCAGTTTATTTGTCTTTGCAGTGGAGTTCTGAACAGCCACAATATGTGTTGGAATGCCATGCTATTAGCATCTGTCAGACATTTTGAATCATTACTCCTGCATGCACCTTTTTATGATGTAATAAAAACGAGATGTCTGCTTAATACATGGCAAATCTGTTAAACTGATGTGCTCCTATTCAAGATAAACGCATCAAAATGCAAACAATCGACGCTGGAGGCAAATCACAAATCACTTTTTTATGTTCATGAAAGTACAACAGGAAATACGGGACGTTTTCATAGTTCAGATGGAGGCATTCCTTGCTGTCATTTTCCTACTTTCCTTGCGGGATATTTTTAATGCCCTGTGCTGTGACGGCACTCACTTGAAGGGCACTTTTCATCTCTGCGGAATACCTCCCGAAAGGTAAATAACGAAATGTTTGGAGCCGTGACAAGAGCTGTTAATTTTTTGGAATTTTATTTTTGTCTTTTGTTGTTCAGAACCTTTTAGGATGATCTTGTCATCCTTTTTAAACCATTGCAGATGTGCTTGATGTTTTGCCTTAGCACGTTCAAAGGCAGATTTTCCGTCAGCAGGCAGTTCAGTGACAGCCAAGGAGAGAGAGAGACGAGCTTGTAATCACTCCTGAAAACCCCCTGCAAGGCCGCGAGGCAACCAAAAGAATCCTTCGGGAAAGCAAAATGCTTGTATTTGCTTCAGTAACTTGATTAGGAGCTCTGTCATCAACCTAGCAGGGAATATTGTGAGAAAAAGACCAGTGTTTACTTGTTAGAAAAGTTAAACTTGCGCAAGGCGGAATGGATTGTCCCGTGGTTCAGCCATAAATAGCGGAACTCACCGTTGTTTCTGAGGCGATTAGCACTCCAGATGCCGTGAGGCCAACCTTTTGGGTGAACCGAATGCTTGGCCTCTGGTTACCGTGTCTGGGCCACAGCTCATACACTCCGGTGGGGTGTGGCTAATCCTCTGGACTAGTAAATATAATATTCCTTACATTTTTCAAGTTGGGCCCCTGTTCTCTCTCTTAATCTGAATACCCCTCAGAGTCCTTGGATGTAAAATGTCTGCAAACGTTATGGAGTGTATGTTATCAAATTCACCACAGCGAAAGAAAGTGTATCCGTAGAATCCTCTTGTGCTCCGTGTAATCGGGCCCTTATATATAATCCACGCCAAAGCATCATCTCCCCGCAGCTGTGTGGCTGACTCCATGTTTTGTGGCTGGCTGTGTCTTTTTTTCCCCTTCATCCATGCTTGCTTGCTTCAGGTTGCTTCTGCGCCTTTGTGTGGAGACAAAGCCACATAAACCTGCACAAGCAAAGCGCACAAAGGCTGCGCCATTACAAGGGAATTTTGTGAATAACCAAAAGCTCGACGCAAAGGAAAACGCTCACACTCCTTAAGGTGCCGCTGCGTAATTGAATAGACTGCACTGGGAGAGAATATAGATTAAAGGTGTGTACTTCACCTTCCGTGAGGTGAATTCTGGGGAGGTTCTAGTGGGCTTCTCCCCCCAGCAGATCTAATGAATTGTAAATGCAGGAAAATCAAAGAGTATGCTTTTGGCTTTTGGGTTGTTCTTATCGGCAGACATTGTAATTGCTGCTAAAACAGCATGAGCAGATAAACCCACACAGCGCGCATTTCGGCTCTGCAGACGTTGAGCTTTATAGCAGTCAGCCAATTTAATGTTGGAAAGAATGCAACATTAAAGCAATACGCAACTAAACAATTAAGAAGCAAAGAAAAGGAATTTATGGACGTAAGACCTTGCGGAAATCTAGGCATTACTGGTGCCGACAGAGTCTGTTCACGTAGTTCTAGGGTCGCGATTGAGCCTTAATGAATGAAGCCCTTTTGTTCCTGGTCCAGGGAAAAGTTTAATACGCTCATGACCGAATTCCTGATTAATTTTCAGATTAGTGCTAAACAATGTGAATGATGCCTCACAATAAAACCCTGATGGAAAATTCTCCCATGTTGCACAGAATTATTTACTAATCTCGAATGAACATTGTAGCCTAGTTAAGATTTTAATCTCACCTGTATGAATTTGGCTCTTAAACTGAATGCAGTTTCCCTTCCCTAACCCTATAACGCCTGAGTTTTGACTGATAGGATATCAGTGACACGAAAAAGCCCTGGGGGATATTATAGCGGCGCACGCATACAGACGCAAGCATCGAAAGGAAAGCATTACAAACCGTTACAATTTCCCTTTGGCGAACACTCTTTTGGGAGCTGCAAACCGTGCGAGCTCCCAGTGAAGCACGCTTGGCTCCAGCAGCCGTCTCTTACGTGGCAGGGCCGTCATTGACAGGATGTATCGTTTCATTCGAATATAATGTGCACATAAATAATATAGATATACATTTTTAAATGTATATGAAACGTTGCCAACACGTATTCCTACTTTTGAGAAACTGGAATAGAAAATGCTAAAGAAGTTAACTATAGAAGTGTCCACACGCTCGCGGTTTAAACACCACTGTCAAAGCACGTAGAAAGGGCGTTTGTTTAACTAAAAACCTCTCAAAAACCCAATGATCAGATTCATTCTCACCTTGTAATTATCTGAGAGTAAAACTTGACACGGTGCCAGCACCTCATTAAATCTTTTTTAATAGGTTTCATGCACAGCAGAATTCCTGCAGCCGTTTTCAGCTTGCTCTTAAGCTGTTTCTGCAAATGTTTAGTTGGACCGAAGCCTGGAGATTTCATGACAATTAACTGTTTCTTTACTAAAGTAAGCGGGACCTTCCGTAATAAAGGAGTTTTATGTTTCTTTTTAAAAAAACTAAATTGCGTCTTTGTACCTACAAAGTGACACGTTGTGGGCAGCCTCATTAACTAAACAAAGTAACAGTAACATAATAGTAATTAAGCTTAAACGAAGACGGCGACACAGACACAGGCACAGGCACAGGCACAAAACCTGCCATCAGCTTCCGAAGCGGCCCTCCTCTGCCGGCCCTCCGGGGCTGATTCCGTCCGTCCTTCAGTCAGCACGGCGGCAGCTAAGAGGCGTGAGGTGATCCGGAGCCCCACGAGGACAGAGGGACGCCGGCTGGGCTGGGTTTATCAGGGTCTGTGTCCGGACGTTGCTCTGCGCTTTCTGATAGTTCAGTTCGGCGAGAGTTCATGTAACGGATAGGCGGGGCAGAGACCAAAAAAAGGCTTTCTTTGGACTCGCCCAGGCGTCGCCTTATCCCAAGCAAGCGGAGCGGTTAAACATAATGACATTGACTGTACCTATTCACCACCTGTTTTATGCCATGCTTTCCGTACAGTTCCCGAGCTTCTGTGGTATTTTAATATGATTGTTTAATCCTCAAAAGTAGCTTTGCCTTTTATCCAACCGTTTATTTTACGTTTTGTTTTATGCATTGTAATCTGTCCAAGTGTCATATTTGTCATACACCATATAGTCATATGACTGCCGCTGTGCTTATCGTTAATTAAATCTTGGTTATTACAAGTAAATACAGAAATATGAAAGATTAAGGGCATACAATGTGAATACGATGTTATTGAATTAGCGGGTTGTCAGAGCTTTGGTTTGGTTCCAGCCTACATCAGATTAATCAAACAAAAACCCAGTGCAGCTGTGTTTCACTGTCAGTCTTTTACTTGTTACTTACCGGAAATAATTAGAAAAGAATGTGCCACACTGGATTTATTGTGATAAAAGTGTTCCAATGATAATAAAACCGTAAATTCCAATTGAAATGCAATCTTAGCGTGATATTAAACATAATTACTACTGAGTGTTTTACTAAAATGCACATTTAGATTTTAAAAATGTATTGGCATTGGAAAGAGAGACTTCACTTTCAACATGTATCAATGGCAAATGTTAGAAACTCCTTCCTTCAAAGATCATACACCTTCTTCTAATTCTGTCAAGTGTCAGTCTTGTATCCCGTTTTTTAAAAATGACTTCCCAGGAGTGGTGCAATAGAGGCGCTGTGCGTGTATCTGCTTTCTGTTCTAGACGTGTCTGCCACGGACCTGGTCGAAACCTGCTGCAGGGCAGGCCAGAGTTGGGCCTCCAGCAACCGGCCCTGTGATGACATGCAATTTGCCGTAGAGGACAGCCACTCCATATGTAGGTTAGTGTTGGATTTTCACTGAGCCCATTTCTTTGGATAAAGAAGTTTGGCCTGGGTTTAGATAACAATGTTTTTTGTTTCCATTATTTGTACTTGTTCCTGTAATTTACCAAAGTGCTTTCTATGACATGATAGGGTCGAATCAAGTGTTTCATATAATAGGTAAGGATTGATTGAATGCATGATGGTGGGAGTCAGTTCTAAAACATTTGTTATTATGCATCAGCTTATATTAATATGGATTAGTCAGTTTGGACTTAATGTGCAATGTGTGTCCTTTTCTCATTGCAGGACGGCCCAGAAGCAGTGCTGCCTGGGCTTCCAGAGGGAGAGTGGGTGTCTGGCCGGCATCACCGCGGCCAAAGGGGGCGCCGTCTGTGAGGAGGACGACAGCGGCGCCTGCAGCACAGACTCTTACAAGGCAGGTGTTGCGACCAGCCTCTTCCAGCAGGGGCGCTTCACTGCCCTTGGAGAGATAGGGGGGGGGCACGTGGCATTAGCAGGATACGATCGGTCAGGATTGCACGATATGCTTTACACCACACAAGTGTTTTCTCATTGCAAAAGCTGCTTATTCTGGCTTTGACGCTCCATGAGAAACTCATTTGTCCTCAACGGCATCTGGAACGTTCAGTCATTGTGGTCCAAAAGGGCCTTCAGTTTAGATTTAAAGTTTTTAAGAAGGCACAGTTTCTTTCTGTGTTCATTGGAGTAATACCAGTGTGAGACTGTTTTACCAGTCCGGGACTGGCAAACATTGCAGTGCTTTGAAATTGTATGTGTTGCTTGGACCTGAGCAGCATTCAGATCGCAGTAGAATGTACAATATAGTCCTTGCTGTCAGTTGGAATAAAAACATTGCTATCAAGAAAAGGGAATTTATTACATTGACCACATTTTCAATGCCATTCATATGTTCCAGTGAGCAGTTTTAAGGGGTGTATGTTCCTCTTGAGGCAGTTTTGAGAAGCCTATTTTATAAGAGCTTTTGCCGTAAGTCAAATATTGGCTTGCAATACGACGGGGTTCCATCTGACCGTTCTGAGTGTCTCGCAGGTCTGGCAACAATAAAGCTGTTGTAGAAGATCGCCATGGCTACGGACCGAATCCGTTTGTCTCGGCCCTCGTTTGTTTACCAGTGTGCACCTAGCTGAGGGAGAAGTTGAAGTGGGTGGCGGTGGGGTTGTTTTGCGTGAGGGTTTGATGAGGCCGCTTTGACAGAGCTGTAATTTGGACTGCTGTCGTGACGGCTTCCAGGAGTGCTGCAGTTGCTGCTCCCTGGGTCTGCGGTTCCGTGCAGAAGGGCAAGGCTGCCAGGCGCATGAGTACCTGAGTTACCCCTGCGGCCACGTTTTCCTCACCTGCTGCGAGGGGGAGGACGGGCCCAGCCTGCCCGTGCTCAGGAATAAGCAGAGGCCGGAGGCAACAGCCCTGCCCGATAAAGGTAATGTTTTGTAGACGCCGTTTATATGACTAGCGGAAGGCTATAAGATCGTCTTTAACGTTGTTGTTATCCTGTGATAAATATATGGGTTATGTAAATAATATTATTTACAGTTTTTGCAGGGCCTGGGAACAACGTCAATGCTGAATTTTGTTTGGGATAAGTCTCAAAAGAATGGTTTGCAATTAGACTTAAGTTTTAAAGCTTCACTTCTTCTTTTGATTTTAATTTCTTATTCTAATTTCAGTTTATTTCTCATGGGTTGGGATTAGGAATTGACATTGATAAATATTCTTGAAGGCACAAACACAGAAAGAACCAGGTGCCATGTTACCGCTCAAAATAATGTGAAAAATGTGGAAGAGTCGAGATGAGTCAGAGACAGATGGCACCAGGGTCTGTTGTCATTCTGTCTGCCCCAGCGATGCTTGTTTTTTCCCCATTTCAGTTTGTTATGCCCGACACCAATTTACAAACCTGGTACGAGAATCTGCTAAATCGTACCGATTTAATATGATGGGAATAGTTGAGATCATGTCTCATCTGCCTTTATGGAAATCGTCTCTAGGTTTCGGGTCTGACCCTCTTGCCGTTTTTGTGTGAAACTTATTTCCACAGTCCCATTTTTTACTCTGATAACAGTACATTTAAAAGACTGGAGTAGTGAAGTCAGCTGATTGGAGAGGTGGAGGCAGGAGTCATGCTGACAGAAGGTTTGTTTACCTAGATGTTGCATCCCATTGGCTGACTTTAGGTTGGATGCTCAGACAAAGAATCTCATTACATCCAATAGGCAATACATCCTATTAAGTCATTTGAAGTTCCCTGCCCAGGCAGTTCATCCTGGTTAACCCATTTGTCACTTGATAAATTAGACCCAGTGATTTGGTCCAGAGCTGAGTTTGACCTATCAGACAGTTTTGCAGTTCTCACAGGGCAATATCAGTACCTAAAAGCCTCACTCTGTCATCATAGCCTCTTACATGGGCTTATGGTCCTATGATGGTGTGGTATTTTCAGGAATTTTCACCAAACTTGTGGTGACTGTAATAGAGACATTTTCCTATAGAGATTTCATGCTCAGTGTGTGCTTAGCTAGAAGTCTAGTTGAGTCCAGTCCGCAGTAGAGAGCTGATGTCTGGTGCCAGTCCAAGTCCAAGGTCATCTGAACCCTAGGTATGCATAAAATCCAGGTTCTAAGTGACTAAACATTATGATGGTTCAAAATAATCTCCCATGCTTTTTAATAATATTGTCTTTGCCATTGCACTGACAATCAAGCATCTATAAACCTGATGATAACATAGTGAAAGCAGGTATAAATCTACCTGCAAATAGCAATACTACAAGCCTTCAGCTCTTCTATCAAGATAGAGAGTGGGCTGCAATGTTGTGCAGAATTATATGTTTACGGGGGGGGGGGGGGAATCAATGTGAAGTAATTATTTTCAAGGCGGTTCTTTTTATATCCTAGCAGCTCAACCACAAGAGTGATTAATTTTACCGGAAACATTTCATCTCCTTTTTTTAATGAGATTTATGTAATGACTAAGAAATATTTACTTAAATGTGATGGTGGGGATCCGGTTTAATTCCTGTTTAGAGGACCGCATTTTTTTAACTAACGTAGCGTCACTTAGGCATTATTTCCAGCGACGATAGCTTCCCTGAAAGCTACACCACATTCGACGGTTCTATATCTCAGTGTGAGGCATGTGTCCATCCAAGTAAGTGAGTGCAAGAAAGAAGATAATAGACAGAAGGCAGGCTTGTTGTGGAAGGTGACTTTCAAAGCAAAGCATCATGGTTTGAATTGAACCCCCAAGCATGCAAGCAGCCGCCCAGCACAGCCTACCCGTTGAGACTGTTCCCGGCTCTCTAGTCTCCGACAGCAGGTTCCCCAACGAGGCCTTCTCCATCGGGGAGGCGGAGGAGACAGAGAACTCGGTGGAGGAGGGGGGGGACGTAGACGAGTGCCAGGTCCGCGGGGACCAACTTTGCGACCACCGCTGCGTCAACACCTGGGGCTCCTACCAGTGCAACTGCCTCCAGGGGTACGCACTCCAGCCGGATGGACGCACCTGCACGCCAGGTGAGTGGCTCGCCCTGACGCCGAAGAAAAGTGGAGAAAAGAAATTCTCCTTTGTGGGGAAGCAAAGTCGTAACCTTCCACCTGAGATTTATGGGAACAAAGCAGCTGTTGATTTGGTTTGATTTATTTTGTCCGTCTGCATAGTTCGGCAACACCGACGCACTGCTGCAGCCTGACGTTGCAAAAGGATAGGTTGGCTGTTTCGAGGAAGTATGAGGTCTCATTTTCCTTTCCCCTTAGCTCTTAAAATGGCTTCAAATCTCTTCGTCTGCGGAACGAACTCTGGCTTCTTCTGACCTCCCGCCACGCTTTAGTCTCATCATTTTTACGAAGGTCTGAGGTGAACTGCTCTCAAATTCAGCCAAGGGGATCCAGGAACCGATAAGAATCCCGGTTTTAAGGGCTGGTTTCGCTGAATGCTGCATGTGTGTGTCTTTACTGAGGGCAGGCATTCAGGGAATGCAGTCCAGAACTTCTGGCAGGATGATGTGTCTGCATTCTGACAGCGAGCACTTTTTTGGGCCGGTACTCTGACATTCCCTTCCCGAGCTTCCTTTGTGACTGGGCATGATACTTGTTATCCAATCGAAGCACACGGAATTGCTTCCTGAACTTGCATTCTGCAAGGTGAAACTTTTGACCTTCATCTAATTTCCCAGGGTAAACAATTGGCTGAGACGCAAACGCATATCTGATAAGGGAGCCCATTGTTTGATAAATGTTATCTTCTCTGGCAGGTTTCAGTCTAATGGCTATTTACTTGCACCATGCTGAGATTTGTTTTGTGTTTTCTGTATTGAATCAATTTTATTTGTTTTTGGTTTCCTTGGTTATGTAGCACTTAGCTCAGTTTGTGTTCAGGCTGCCATAAAATCGAGGGGATAGGGCCTGTGAATAGGAGATAGAAGAATAAAAGCCTCTAAAAACTTTAAAATATTTTAACAACATTTTTTGACGAAGTAGGCCGTGCAATTTATCGCGTGCATCCATGAAGTATGGTTGGAACACGACCCCGTATAAGGGCATTATGGCCCGTTAACTCGATGTTTATTTCATTACTGGGGACAAGATTCTCTGGTTGTAAAGCAGCTGACCTTCAACGCTTTCTCTGTCCTTATGAAAAACATAACTATGAGCTATAATACATAATAAGCATTACGCAGGTGATATAATCAAAGTGTGACAGAGAGCAGCCTCGAGCCACTGAAGACTCGGTCGATGTCCTCCAACAAAACGTCTCGGATTGCTACAGGAAGTCCAAAACAAACATGGCGGGGCTTGAAAAGTCATCTGCTCTTGGTTGATGCAGAACTTTTCGCTCTGTAATTCAAGCGCAGTCCTGCGCAGGAACCTCTACCAGTGAAAGCTAGCTACTGTGATCTCGTCTGGACTGCCTGGCCCTTCCTTGCACAAAGAACAAATGAGTGCTTGGAGAAACCGAGTCCAAGATGGCAGTGGTTTCGTTCATTTCAAAACAAGTCAAAAAATAGGATGAAGATTTTGAGAGTATAGGATTAAGGTTTCCAGTTACTGACATTTTCCCTTTTCCCCCCAAAATTCCGTGTTTTGTAGCTTTCCTGGAAGTGACCTCTAATGGCAAAATAAATAAATAAAAATTGTCAAACAGTTTAAGTTGTTCTTTTTTCTTATATGTTCACGATAAGGAGATGAATCGGACTGGATGTGAGATATGATCGATGTTTCAGGAGACCAAAGGCTTTGTGTGTTTACAGAGGACCCAGTAGAGGACAACAGGGTCAGTGAGGAGGAGGAGCCCATCACGGAGCCACCTTTGATCGCAGCCCCAACCACTCAAACCCCCATCTTCCATAACCCATGCCAAGGTAACCTTCTCATCCGGCTGTACAGTGCGCCCCGACCTTCAATCGGCAGATCTTCCAAGGGTTTAGAGGGAAGGGTCATTTACTCTGACCTTTTTAAATAAAGCAAAAACAAGTTTTTGATCTCTTCTCAATCTTTTATTTGGTTTTGACTTACCCGCATGTGGTCAAACTGTTTTTAATAGATCTCAGTCAGGGCTATACTAAATTTGAGGACGGGAAGGAATCAATCAATTTTATTGTTGCATGAAATGAATAATGTGAACGGACACACTTTTTTGAAAAGGTGCTGAATAAAACTAAATCTGTTGTTTAGATGATCATACCAGGCCATGCATACTCCTTATAGCCCTCTAAAACTTTCCCAAACACATGATCATAGAGCAGGTGCTGTAAGGTTGCGTTATGCAGTTGCTGCAATGACAGGGAGATGTCACGCACCTTACTGTGACGTGCTGAGAGCGCTGAGAGTTATGAAAGCAGGGACACGCTGAGCATTGTGCGGTCAGGCGGTCCTTTTCCATCCCTAGGAAGCGCAGCCCGTGTCCTGCGCTGAGAGCCGAGTGGCGCCGGATACATCTGGCCAACTCGTCAGTCCGTCTTTATTAAAGAAACGAGTCCGGTCCAGGCTGACGCCATGCGCCCCATGGAAGAGAGGACGGATCTCTGGGCCTCATGAACTCGCGGTTACCACAGATGAAGGCCACACTCACTGTCGAGTCCAAGCGGGAAGGTTCATCGACTGGGTTCTTTTGTCTGAAAAACAAGTCCCATGCGAATATCCTGGCATTTCTCTGGGGCCAATCTGACAAGCCAGATTTGTTACTCAGGTGAGAATAGCTCCTGTGCGCTTCCTTGAGCGGAAATGTTTTGAGCGATATATGGCTTTCGCGTGTCCCATTCAAAGCCTAGACGTCTGTGTGTTGCTTGTAAGACTAAAGGCTAAATTCATTTGAGGTTTCTCACAGCGCAATGTGCCAGAGTTGTTTTAAACAGCAAATGGGCCAAGGCAAAACAACCCATTATGCTTCAATCATTCCGTTGGACAAGTGCACGGTTGGCTAGGAGTGCCAGAAGGGGTAATGAAGAAGACCATGTGGTACAGGCCAGGGGGTCGTTAGATCTTCCGTCTGGGTACTGCTGAAGTTCACTATGGGTTGTGCAGCTCCAGGGAGAGGACATTGACCTGTGGGGATAACGTGAAATGTGAAAAGCGGATACTTTAAATCAGCACTGGATTGTCATGCTCAAAGCCTTAGGAAAAGGAGTTCAAGGAGAATCACATGGTTTTTCGTTTGAAAATCTAACCCTGTTGCCCCCATCTCTCTCTCTCTCTCTCTCTCTCTCTCTCTCTCTCTCTCTCTCTCTC
>JAOVYW010005531.1:0-12192 GCA_025775045.1 Hiodon tergisus
TGTGTGTGTGTGTGTGTGTGTGTGTGTGTGTGTGTGTGTGTGTGTGTGTGTGTGTGTGTGTGTGTGTGTGTGTAATTCATAAAAGCAACACCCAGTTACGTATCATAAACGAAACAACAATTATTTAATAAATTAAAATAGTGATAATATATCCAAAGCTAAAGCCAATTTATATAAATACACGACGAAGGGAATGGTATACTATGGGCATATTTAAATTAACAAGTATACGGCGCTACATCACACTTACCGGATTTCGGCGGATATCTGTAGACCGAATTGGAAGGGATGTCGACCTCCTCCACTCCAGCATTTTGCCTACTTGTCAAAGCTCCCATTTCCACACAAATTTATATAAAGAATCAACAAATCAAGGCAACATTAAAGACAATGAACCGAACCCTATGGCTTCCTTTTATTTAATCTTGTTTACGTCATTTGCGGATTTTTCTCTTTAGTGTTACTTTTACCTTTGAACTCTTTTAGTGCCCGTGTTCATTTAATACGTATTGTTCTGCTACAGGGTGCCGAGGTCCATAAGACTCTTGCTTGCTGATTTACTCCACGGTGGCACAACAAGCTAAGAACTAATAAACCTGCAATGGTTTTACTGCAGTATACACACTGCGTCCTTTTAGCTAAGCCCTTTATTATCCCTCGGCTCCGCGACGCATTTTACACTTGACAGCGTCGCCGTCAGAACCACTTTGAGAAAATGAAAACACAAGGTCTTTAGAGATAACGGTGTCTACGGCATCCTGCAATCTCTTCTTGTCTCGAACGGGCGCGTTTAGACGTTTGGATCTATCGGAGCTCTATTCCCAACCTCCGACTGTCAAAGGACGACTCTAATGGCTACCTCTGACGTCGAGCCCCAAATCCGGACTCCGGGTTTTGCGCAGTACAATCCAGCTCCAGATTTGCTAATATGACCACTCAGCAGTACGAGTGTTGAAACCGTTCACTGCATTGCGGGATTGAATCGTTTATAGTAGATTAGTGTATTCTAATGTTCTGAAAAGAAAGTTGAATTCATTGTTTATACTATCAGTGTCACTTCGTATTTTGTTTTCGCTTATATCTATGCATATATTTAAATTTAATTAAACAACACATAGGTCATATTCACTTTCACCTTTGAGCTTGGATGGTACACGATTTAGTTAAAGATACACGAGTTTAAAATTAACGTGGAACTGACATATGATAGAGGCGTTTCTGCAGTCCAGTGCCCAGGTGAAATAAAACCTGCAATGATAAAGGAAATCATGATAATGGTGAATTAATACAATTATTTACTTATTAACTATCATTTGCAGAATAGCATGCGAAGATTAACGTGACACTGACAATCAATACGAAAATGCACTATTCATGTCAGGGAATTCTAAGTAAAATCGATATGTATGTAATATTGAACGGACTTTCCGGTATCAATAAGGCTGTGACCCACTGGAGTCAAACGTTAATCCAAACGAAAAAACAAAATCAACATCAATATAGTCACCAAGACATCGACCAATAAATTGCCACCTTCCAAAAACTCTCTAACAAGGCGGGCCAATAATAGTGATCCTCGTAATACTCTGACGTCCAGTTCACAGCTATAGGTGAATGATAAAAACGCTCTCTGAAGACTGTGGATATTGGTCTTGTGGCCAATAGGATATCTGTGCGTTAGAGTTCCTTTCGCCAGTCGTCCAATCGGTTTGTTGAATCTCGTGTGTTGTTGGTGGTGACGCAAGAAAATATTTTGTTGGCATTTGAAGGCCGGAGTAGGGTGGGTCAATGTAGACTGCGGGTAGAATAATTTGGTTACCTTGTTGTATTTTTTAATTTTTAAATAATCTTTTACCAACGTGTAGTAAGTCGGTTTGTTGTACATCAGCGATGTCGGTGAATATGGACGAACTCAGACACCAAGTAATGATCAACCAGTTTGTTTTGGCCGCTGGTTGTGCCGCCGACCAAGCAAAACAGCTTCTCCAAGCCGCTCACTGGCAATTCGAGGTGTGTGTTTACGTCATGTGTGTAGCAATGCTTGTTGGTTGACTTTAGGATTGGTATGTATTTGTGTTATTAGCTTGTCATAGAAAACCTAGACCGAAAGATAGCCATTAGCTTTAATACGTCTTTTACTGGTTGTTTCATAGCTATCAAAGTAACAAAGGTACTTGGGTAATAAACATTGTGACTACTAACTCGATTACTAAACAGGAAGCTCCAAATTATCCGATTAAGGAAATGTCTGCTGACATATTTGTTTATTGCTATCCGTATAACTGATTCTTATGTTTAGAAAAAATACATGGCTAGTTCTTCTACCACCATCGTGTAAACCCGTCTCGAATGTGTGTTTACATTCGGACTCGGGGAAGAGTTCTTTGCAAGTTGACTAAACACGTCTACTCCGGGCTGACTAGCTCAACTCGGCAAAAAAAATCAACAGTGGTTAAGTTGCAGTAAAGCAAGTGGTGCGTTCGAGATCTTCGCTGATGCACTATGTACGGATTTAAATCGGAACATATGCCAACGTTACCGTTCGGGACTAGATCTCACCCTAGAACGCTAGAGGTTTCGGCGTTTGTGATTTTACTCGGAACCCGAGAAGTATCGTCTGCTGAAGTCAGAATGTTTAATAAAGTGGAATGGCGATTTAAAACACAAGTAAGCAATATAATCTAATTAATCAATTCCAATATTTCCTTTAGTGTATATATAAAACGGCTGGTACGGGTTCGAATCCTGTAAGATAACATACGAGATCTTCCTGCCCTTTCCGCCCTTTGATCATCGTGTGTGAGTTCGTCTGTAATTCTTGTTTCCTTGTAGAACTATGATTAGTCTTACCAGCTCCATAATGCTAACTGAAATAAACCTAACCAGATGAAATTGGTCAACTATTACGACTCGGAAGCGTAAAAAGGATTGCTTGACGAGTCACACTTTAGTTTGTACCCGGGGAACTAACAAAAAAAATCAAAGAAAGAAAACTGAAACGATAATGTAAACTGACTGGAGTATTCTGAAAGATGGAGAGAAATTTAACCTTTGGTATTCGGACTACCGTGCCTTACAATATGTTAAGAAATATGAACAGCCAATATATTTCATATAATGACTTCCATAGATTTCAACAGAACAATTTTTCTTCAGTCATCCAGCTGTCTATACGATAAGAACTGTCACTGTCCGATAGACGTCCAATTGCTGCAAACCAAAATTCTTGACCCGTTCAACCTAAAGAAACACAATATGACAGGTGTGCAGCACCAGTGCAGTTTTTTCCAACTTTCCAATGATGGCTTTCAGTCAAACTTGGTGTATGTATTTGCCAAGTCAAGGGAATACCAGCCCATTGGTATACTGTGTGTGAACTGCAGTAGATATTTAGTTTGTTCAGTAACTCTATGGAATGGGTCTGCTTCGGTGATGTCAAAATCCTACCTGATTGAAAAGCAGTGGGGATAAAGGCCAGTGGATTGTATGTTCGTGCTGAGTCGTTTAAGGTATTGGTTTCGTCATATCTGTCCGTGGGCATCAATTGCGATTGCTTGTTGGCCATTCATTTAATAATGGCAGAATGTTTGTTTTTATTACGAAATATTGGTACTAAAATAAAACCAGGTGGCTGATTGGGAGTGAGGCTCTTTTGGTTTCTCTTGATGTTCTCATCTTGAAAAAAAGGGAATCGGAGAAATTCAAACGTGTTTCTTTATTCTATTTTTTTATTTTTTTTGGCCGGGAGCCGTGGTCCCCATTTATTTATGTTTAAGGATTGTTTCAGATCTCCTTGTTTGTTTGCAGTAGAAAGGGAACCTTCACTACTTCTTAGGTCAGCGTAAAACTGAAAAATAGAAACTGCTTGATTCCGCCAGGATGACTCGGTGTAAACGTCCCGAGTTCTTTTCCTTGCTTTTGGAAACCTCGGCCTCCGTATACATATTAGAATTTCCAGCCGTCGCAGATCAATTACGCCGTTTGTTTGAGGGCACTGGGGTCATGTGGGTTGTGTGTCGTTGCTGACCTTAGGGAAATCATCAGTCAAATGCTTGTCAGTGACTTAAAAAAGGGATTGCAGTTTGTCCATGTTCCATGACCCCGTTTTAGGTAGCGCCTGATATTGTAATGTGTCTTTGTGTCTTTTCTTCTCCTGAGGTTTTCTTTCCACTGTTTTTTGTCATCCGTCAATGTAGACAAATGTCCAGTGGACAGATTTCCCTAGAGCTGCATCTTGGTGAATAATGCGTGCTAATGCCACACATTTTAATACCGTGCATATTTGCGCGCTCACGCACGGAGTACAAGGGCGGTGTAGTCCAGGAGAATTGGCAAGGTTGGGCACATAGCCACTCTCGGGGGGCCACCCACAGAGCGGGCTTTAAGGCTAAGAGTGCCAGGCTACCCTCACCTTTAAAAGTTGGGTTTTGAAGCAGAAGACCGTTGCAAGCCCGGTGGGGATACAGCGGCTCCCGGACATTGGGAAGCGGGTCACGTCGTGCAGGAGACGATCCCGCGCCAATGCCGCCCCGCTGTTGTCAAATGCTGGGGTCGGAGCAGTCGGTCATTCGCTGGAGTGTAGGGGCAAGGGGGGGAGATGCAGACCCAGGCTTGTGACTTCCATGTGCCTGGAGGTCTGTCTTCACTCCACAGAAGGCCTTATTGAGTCGCCTTTTTCATTGAGGGAGGGAGGGGGGTTGGGGTTGGGGTAGGGGAGTCAAATTGATGGCTTTTTCCCCCAAGAGGACCATGGTGATGATGGTGGTGGTGGTGGTGGTGGTGGTATTGGGTTGCTTTTTTCTCTCTGACGGAATCAATACACTTAGTCTGTTTCAGGAATAGTTGAATGGAGATAGATGTTCACGTTGAGATAAGGGCCATATTGCTGCTTGTGTGGAATACTTCTCATACTTTGTGGCATTGACTCACCCTCGCAGATTACAGCAGTGTGTAAGCGTGACTTGTTCAGTTTTATTTTCAAGCTTTCAGCAGCTACTGAGCCCATTAATCTGACTGTTTCGGGGACATGACCCCACCCCCCACGTTTACTCTCAAAGGTTAACCAGGATTTGCACAAATGCATGCCACACATTATAATTTTTCTTCCCCCTTCTCTGCCTCTCTCATTCAGACAGCTTTAAGCTCCTTTTTCCAAGAAGCTAACGTCCCCGGCCACCACCACCAGATGGTAAGAGCATTTTGTTACATAATCGGACCGGTTTGATTCAGTACTCCTTCAGGGAGTTCATTTAAATGCTGTTGCACCCCACATTGCTCGAATGAGGAAACATAATGGGGATGTAACAACCCGGAAGGTCGGAAATGGCACTGCGGTTGCTAATGGTTTTGCATAGCTGTCGCTGTGTTTCCGAGTGGTGTCCTTCTGCTCGTTTCTTCAGAACCGCAGTCCTCTCAGCCTGCGTGCGCTTTTATTTTCCTTCCTGTCTTTTACACACTCTCTGTGAGCGGACGGTTCCCTTAGTGTACGTGTGCGCGTGTCCGTGTGTACGTGCATGCGTGCGCGTGTCCGTGTGTGTGTGCGCGCGTGTCCGTGTGTGTGTGTGTGTGCGCGCGTGTGCGCGTACTCTTGTGGAGCGATTGTGTGCGGTGCGCGCTTGCGTATAAATAATGAGTGACAGGACCAGAGATTTGTGTTTATTTTAGGTGCAGCCATTACATCATGCAGCTTGGGGGGGGGGGGGGTTACAACAGCTGTCCACTGCCAGTTTCGTATCACTCACCCCTCCATCTTGTCAAGGGCCGGCATTTAAAGCAAATATCGTTTTATGTACATGTAAATAATGTTGCTTCGTATCTCATTAATGTCTAGTGAGCGTGCTTTTGCTAGGCATATCAAGTGAGTAATCGGGCCAACCCTCGCCTCCTCTACAAAGTGCATCCAATCCGCTTCTCACACCCTCATCAAAAGTTTAAAAGCACACTCAGTAATGGCGTCGCCCGTTTTCCCTTTTTATTTCACCTTTTTAGTTTATGTTGCTCCGCGCTTACCACTGGTGCCTGGGTCGGGCTCCTTCTCTTGTAGTGATGACAGAAGCGGCTCTCCTAGGCCCCCGGAGCTGCGTGTTTGTTTCTTTTTTTGGCCCCAGGTTCGCTCCGTTTCTTCGCGCTATGCCCCCCCCCCCCCGTCATCGACACGCTGCTTCCTGTATGTGCTTGCAGCAGCGTATATCTCCAGGGCTTCTGAAGAGTTAGATTCTCTCCTCCAGCTGCTACTCCTTGTCAATGTCTGCCTGTATTGTTTGGATGCAGGTGTTGGTTTTGCCATCTGTGTGATTGCATATTTGGACAGGCTGGTGGGTATAAAACCTTAGAATAGCCTTATAGTCACGACTCTCTTGGATGTGATTCTTTCTCGTTTCAACCTGAATGCTGTAATAGGTATTCCTGATCTGTAATTTTATATCTGTTTTTTCTTTTTTATGTCTGCCCAGATGTGCACCCCCCGTAACACACCCGCCACTCCACCCAACTTCCCGGACGCCATAACCATGTTCTCCAAGCTGCGGGCCTCGGAATGTGTGAGCGGATGCCCTGCCCCTGCCGCCCCAGCTTGCTCCCCACCTCCCCAATCCGGTTACGGCTCCTTCTGGGCCTCCTCCCCACCCAGCCACCAACCTGCCTGGCTGCCACCCTCGTCCCCCACGGGCCACCACCTGTACCACCACCACCACCACCAGACGCCCATGTGGCCTCCCGTTCCCCCACCTGGCACCGCCCAGCAGACGCCCATGCTCTCCGCCCTGCAGGGCCAGAGATGAGACTCCAACACGAGCAGCTTGCTGCTTGAATTTGGGGCAAGGGAATCAATGTAGTGAGGGGAGTAGGGATGATGGACAGAGAGCGAGAAAGAGACTTGGTTTTTTTTTCTTTACTTTTTCAAAATAAATAAATAGGTTTTTTCATAACTGTTGTGCAAAATATCCAAACCTAGGGAAAAGAGGCCATGATTAATCCAAATTAGAATGCATTTGCTGCCGTTCATGTTGGAAGGACAGAAGAGCGTCATGGAAACAAACATATCAATGCGAGCGGGCCTTTGTTTAAGCACAGGGGACATTTCCAGAGCATAATGCTCTGCTACCTAGTGAAACTAATTTACTAACATTAAGTCCCAGCAAACTGGCTCCAGCATCCGAGGATCTGCATTCGGAAAATAGAGCCATGTTCTCGGTTAAAGCAGGCGTTCGGTCACAGCATATCGGAGTGGACAGTCGCACAAAGAGGCGTGTCAAACAGGATCTGGGCTGGGAAGCCGAAACGTGGACGGTCATTGGAAGAGGCATTTCAAACAGGATCTGGGCTGCAAAGCCGAATCGTGGACAAAATAACCCCAAAATAATAAAGTGGAAAATCTATTGTATATCAGAGTGACCTTATGGGGAGGGAGCCCGCACACACGTAGATCCATGAAGGGAAGTGGTGTGTGTGTGCATATGTGTATGTATGTATGTATGTATGTATGTATGTATGTGTGTATGTATGTATGTATATGTGTATATATATAGATGTGTATATGTGTATATATATATATATATATATATGTGTGTATATGTTTATGTGTATATATATATATATGTATATGTGTTTAAGATTTGTTGTCCATACAAAGCCTTGGTGATCCGTGTTCATGAGTACTTACGGATAGTTGGTAGAAGGTCCTTTATCAGAGCTCGTCTACCTCCGCTTGGTGGGATCAGTCCTCTTGCATTGTCAATGTATAAGCTGGTGGCTTAGTGACAAACTCTGTCAAGCAGCTCAGAGTGGTTTTAATTCAGTCGCCCTCCTGGTCTGCTGGGTGACACAGGTTCAGCCGTTTCCACTCGCCTGGAACTAACTTTATACCTCACTCATGTTTAAGAGATCGAGAGGGGAGTTTCTATGCAGGTTCTGTAGCTTGGCCGCCATGATTTAAGACTTGAAGAAAATATATATATCCCACAGAGCTTGCCGATGCTGTGTTAGTGATGTAGGTTTAGCGCAGTTATGAACCTACAAGATATTTTATATGAAAGCCCACACACAATCTTAATTAAATGTATGTATATTTCACACAAAAAAACTCTTTTTATACAGGCCGATGGTTCTCAATCTTGGTCCTGGAGGGCCACTGTCCAGCAGAGGTTTCTTATTGGACACCATCTTCAGTTCTGAGAGGATATTCTCAGAGTTCCATTAGACCAAAAATGAGCGTGTTTTGGGGAATTAAGTTTCTCATCAGTTGGCTGGTGTGTTCAGTGAAGTGGACGTCTCGGTCCTCATAACCCATGCTGCCCAGGCTGTAGTCCTCCTAGGACCAGGATTGAGAACCACTGAAATAGGCTACAATGCTTCAATATCTTGAGAAACCACTGTAATAGGCTACAATGCTACAATACCTTGAGAAACCACTGAAATAGGCTACAATGCCTTGAGAAACCACTGAAATAGGCTACAATGCTTCAATACCTTGAGAAACCACTGAAATAGGCTACAGTGCTTCAATACCTTGAGAAACCACTGAAATAGGCTACAATGCCTTGAGAAACCACTGAAATAGGCTACAATGCTACAATACCTTGAGAAACCACTGAAATAGGCTACATTGCTTCAATACTTTTTACTGGTACAATCAGGGACAATCACTTCTACATGATGATTTGCCAGTTGTGTTTTGGTTTAAAAAGAAAAACTTTCATATGTTTTACTTTGATATGGTTACTTTTAAGAGATTAAGTATAACGCGAATGTTCGAATCAGCACGGTCGTGCTGGTCGTAGGCGAATCACGTCAGGAGCGCCGTTTTCCAGGTCTGCCATGTGGGAGCGCTCCATTAAGCGCTCATCACCTCGGGGACAATGTATGTGACAAAGGAATTCTCAGACGAAGACGCGTAAACGCATTTAAAATGATATCGGGTTTGTGTTAATCGGGTTCTTTCAGTTGCGAAAAAGATAAAACGGTTTCCTCGAGTTACGCTGTTGATTATATATCCACAGCGAGGGTGTATCCGTAAGATGCAATAATGACGGGATTGCCTTGAATTTCTTTTAACATTTTCAGGGTTTGACAGGAAGCAGCTTCTGAGAACTGTTGGGAACGGATTCTGGTGGCATTCTTTTCATGCCATATGTTTCTTTCCCTGAAAATACTGGGTGACCTCCCTGACCTGCTCTCAAAACTATTTGGTTTATTCTCTCTTTCATGAATGTGCTAAAGACCGTGTGATGTAAGATAGTGCCATCTGGCTACAGGACACATTTCGGGATCTAAACTTGACTGAGCACAGATCACAAAATAGAAAAGGAAAACTGAGTGTAGAGGAGGAATTTCATTTCGGAGGCATGCTTTTTTGCAGAACAGACATTTATTGTCCAATAAATTGTGCATCAACCTTGGGGGAAGAGGGTTAACCAACGTGGTGTTGAAGTGCATTCTAGGTCATGCAGACTGCAGCAGTTCACGCCATGTGCCTCGGAAAATGTAATTTATTAATTAAAGCATGTTCTTTGAATCCTTTGTACGACAAACCTTTAAAGCGGGAGGAATATCCCAGCTGTATGTAGCTTCAAATGTGTTTTTTTGGGATGCTCCAGTTTTGTTTTTTTGTTTTAAATCTGAGCTTACTCTCGCATCACCTACCGAGTAATTCGTCAATTTTCCCCAACACTGTAGCGCTTTCACAGAGGGCATGGTTTGCAACGTTCTTTCCTAAAAAAAAGTCCCTCAATGTTATCCTTTCATTGAATAGGACTAAAACTGAAAATTTGATGGCAAATGATTGTTCAAGGCAGCTTATCAATGTATCTTCATGTTTTGTTTTTAAAAATATATATTTTGAATACAGTGTCACAAACGCTAGCTCGTGGGTGATTTATATACAATATAATGGCCCTGTTCCCACCAAACTATTCTGACCTCTTTTTGCTACGTGTTTGGATCGGTTTCCCGAATTACATAAATCAGTGAGCCTGTGTTGCCATCTCTGAGTTCAAAGTGCAAGCAATAATGTAGACATGGTCTAATCACAGTCTTCTTTTTGAACAAAAAACAAAACACAAAAATCCAGGATATATTTGAAAATGTGAATTCTGTATGCCATTCGGTGCTCACACCGATTCAACCTTACTTTATGAAGCAGGGATTAACTGTTGTCTGTCGAAAATACTGAGCTGAAACGCGCCCTGGGGTCGTTCAGTGTGTGCTTTCTATCAGTTACAAGCTGGATTTCGCAAACACTGTTCCCATAATGAATCTCATGGAAAAATATTCCAAAGCCTATTTACAGGAAAAACAAAGAGATTGTCCTGGACTGATGGACATGGGTGAGTGCACACTTCAGTGTGGAAAGGGGTAAATGAACTGTTATGCAAGCTATTAAAGGACTATAGGACTTCTTATGGGATAGAATTTTTACTTATTACTACTATAACACCCACTGTTTTGGAGTCGATATGGATTAGTCCTAACCTGCTGTATGACTTCATTTATTGATTAATGATGGAGGGGGGTGGGTATCAAACAAAAAACAAAAAAAGACTTATTTGTAAAACAAATTTTAAACTGTTATTAATGTTTCATTCCCTGATTAAAACTTGTATTCATAAAAAAAGAGGGAGTAGTGTATTTTATAACTTTTTTTCTACACATGAATGATTGGAAACCAATCAAAAAAGAAATGAACTTCAAGGAAAATATCAAAGGTCAATATGCAAAATGTACTTCGCAGATATTTGTGAAAATCTATACTGACTATATGAACATTTTCTATGCTGAAAGTTCCGATTGACCTCAGGGAAAAAACCGTGTCAGTCTGGAAAGGGATACAATTAACAGTGAGTTCTATGAAAGCAACTGCGAAAGGCACCGGTCTCGTTTAGCCATTTCAGACGGGCCTGGGCTTGGCCCGACGTGTCGAACGAACATTAATATTTACCCAAACTGAAATGCAGAGCAGCCTTATCTCGAGCCAAGACTCCCATACTGTTCTAGATCTGTCTTTTGAAGTTGCAATGGACAGTTGTGGACTGTGTCGACCGTTGTCGAGTAAAGCGTGCAAGGGGAACTTCTGCGTTTCTCAACGTGTACTGTCAGCATGGACGGGGGTGAAGTGTCATTGAGCGCCTCAGATGACAACACTGGCTGTCATTGAGGAGGGATGATTGTAGCACGCCGACGTGCTTGGTTCGGGAATAATCGGTAAACACACTTCCGGGTTCTCCGGGTTCTTTCCGACTTTATTTTAATAAACAGAAAATAAACAATAATCGCTCTTCAGGGCTCCCCCTCACGGGTTCAACCCAGACACAATAAACTAAAATAACAAACCAAAATAACAAACTAAATAAAATACCGATCAAATTAAATTTAAACAAAGACGAAATGTCGGCATCCACTTTGCCCGAGTCGACTCTTTCTTCCGCCTTGTTCACCACCTTTTCTTCTGCCGCTTTGACCGCCATTCTCTCGCTCCTCTACCAACTCCAGCCCCTACTGAGGGATCAAAGTTCGTTAAATACTGTTTGCAATTAGCATGATCCTCAGCCGGTGCTGATGGGCGTGCCATGACCTCTCCCGTGCGTGTACTCGAGACGGACGCGTGGCACAATGATGTTGTAGGGTTGCAGTCACACCTGCGACTACTGTTACACGACTATTCAATCGCACGCCATGATTAATAGAGGCCACCGTTGGTCCCTCGCGTGTCGGAGAACAATGGTGCCACATTGAGCACAGAGCGGGTGAAAGGAGGAGAGAAAGAATCGGAGAAAGAAGCTGAAAGGGTTTCCGATTAAATCCACGCAGCACTAGCTTATCATGTAATAAACTCTGGGCAGCGGGTGCAGGCCAATTTCAGCCACTTATCCGCGGCTTCCATAGTTCAAGCGTTTGTGACATTTAGAGATCAGTAACTTCATTTCCCTGTAAAGTGTAATTTTGCTCTCTTCCAAATATGTATAGTATCAAAATAATTATGTATTAGAACAAAACTGCATGGTCATTCACACAGCTGTAAGAAGAGCCCCTTGGTGCAAGTGGTCTCTTCACAAAGCAGCAGGAGACCAGAGCTGTAACAGCTGTAAACATGGTGTTAGTGAACAGTACCATTATACTGCAGGAAATTCAGACTCAAGTGATAGAAGACAACAAAATGCCAAATCGTTTTGTCATATATAGGATTTGATCTCTCTAAGG
>JAOVYW010005532.1:0-12192 GCA_025775045.1 Hiodon tergisus
ATTCGCCAAACCCAGACTCGTCCATCAGACTGCCAGATAGAGAAGCGTGATTTGTCACTCCACAGAACACATTTCCATTGCTCCAGAGTCCAGTAGTGGCGTGCTTTACACCACTCCATCCGACGCTTGGCATTGTGCTGGGTGATGTAAGGCTTGCATACAGCTGCTCGAACATGGAATCCCAGGCCATGAAACACACAGTTTTTGTGCTGATGTTAATGTCAGAGAAGGTTTGGAACTCTGCAGTTATTGAGTCAGCAGAGCGTTGGCGACTTCTACTCACTACGCGCCTCAGTACTCAGTGACCCCGCTCTGTAACTTTATGTGGTCTGCCACTTAGTGGCTGAGTTGCTGTGGTTCCTAAACACTTCTACTTTGCAATAATACTACTTACAGTTTATCATGGAATATCTAGGAGGGAAGTAATTTCACAAACTGACTTGTTGCAACGATGGCATCCTATTACAGTACCACGCTCAAATTCAATGAGCTCTTTAGAACAAACCATTCTAGGTGCTTGATTTTATACCTGTGACAATGGGATTGAATGAATGAAACACCTGAATTCATTGATGAAGAGGTGTGGTCCAATACTTTCGTCCATATAGTGTATGTGCTAATATGTTCCTCCTTGGTCATCATATTTTGCATTCTCCCTCTACAGTGATGTCATAAAAGACCAAAGAGACCAACACAGTGCAAAACATGAACTAGTCTCACTAGGGTTTTTAGGCCTCTTTATCACAATCCAAAAGTATTTAGCTTCTTTGAAGTGGTGCCCTTTAGAGATAACAAGAACAAAAGAACCGGTGATGTTATGAGTATCCTTTCAAAACATGATATAGTTTTCTGTATGGAGTAATTGTTTCATTTAGTTTGTTTTGCCTCAATACTGCGTCAGACAGTAAAAATAAGAACCTTCTGATTGCCGGATGATTTAAACTCTTAGGAGCATCTCTGGAGAACAGATAATACGTGATTAATGTGGAATAACAAATTAGATGTTCCAAATCTATTCTGCTGTACATTTCACTCAGCTAACTCCTGTGGTATTTCATTTATCTCCAGCGGAACAAGAATGGTAAGGAAATAAAACAGTGTGTGTGACGTTGTCATTGGCTCCTCCCTAAAGATGCATTTAAAATGTACAGAAACCAGCATTCATGCACCTCACCCTACTGTGAGACTTCTCTTCTGATTTATTATGCGTCTTCACCAGATCCGTAAGCGCTGGTTAGTGTTCCCACTGATTGTTGGATGTTATGTCACCCTTCACCCTGCACAAGACCAGGCTCTACTGCTGCAGAGGGGGAGACTGTAAAGAGTGAAGTAAAAGCAATTTCAATAACGAGCAGCCATGAATGTGATAATATATGCAGACTTTTCAGAAGGTCAGGTTAAGGTAACAGTACTCAACATCGCTCCTGTTCTCTTTCAGGATGGGTAAACACCACACTTTATTAAATATCTGATAAATTCTGTGAAATTCACTTCTTTCATAAACTAATGCGTTACAAAAGTAAAAATGTATCAATATCTGTTCCTACTTTCATTCTATCAGTAAATAAGTTGTAAGCTTACAAAACATTTACCCAACGCTTATGTGCTCAATTTTGCCTATAGTTGAAGGCGTTTTATAAGACCGTAGATATGGCTTTGGAATGCATGATAATAAAAAAACAAGGTATGAAAATCTATGGCTCTGTGCCTTTATAGTTAATAGGATGTAACATGGAAATGAAGACTGAACATATAGAGGTTGCTGTCAGTTTTCAGCGTGCAAATATGTAACTTGGTATCTAAAATGGCTCACCACAAAAAAATTTGGAAAAAGGGAAGAAATGTCTGTGTATAAAAATGTCAAGGATTTCCTAAACCTTTTTTTGAGATGGTTTTATGCCTTGAAGCAGTGGACCTCTAACTGCACAGAGATCAGAATAAACCAATGTGTTCCTCAGCAAACCTGCCAAAGGGCAAAACATCTGTTGTAGTTGAATCAGAAATTGCCTTTTACTTCCTTCCTTAGTCATGTCTGTAAATTAAATTAACTTTTCTTTATTGGCATAACAGGAATACATTTTAATCACCACTGCATACATAAGAAAGAGATGGTTGTAATTTAAAACTAAAGGGTCAAGTCACGAAAATTGAATGTCGCGCGCAAAGCGACTATTTCAGCTGCGTAAATGTGCTCTGTGTGAGCATCTGAGTCTGCAGGCAATTATGCAAATGAAGTCATCACACAATTTAGTGCCGATTGCAATTAGTGCCGATTCACACAAAAAACTATCCAAGTAAAAGCACTTAGGGTGGGGAGGTGGCAAAAAGATCTAATAAATATATATTCAAATGCTAAGTGTTGGTTTTGTTTTGTGTTGGCTATGGTATGGTATTTTTATACCCCCTTTTCATCAGTATTTCATGAATACATTTACAGTTGTTTTAAATCCTTGTTGTGCTTTAACACCTTGAAGACGAATACAGGAGAAATATATTGTCTAAAATCCACAGTTTTAATGCAATACTTACAATTTAACAAGTAGCTTTATTAAATTACAAATGACCAGCCTGAGAATGACATTTTCTTTGAAGGCTGCTCTGATTTACCATATTGGGTATATTAAGCAAGTTAATATGCTGCTGCAAGATTCTACAGAGGGCTGGTTAATGCTGTCTCAATAAATAAACTTGAATTTTGGATCCAAAACAAACTTTTGTTAAGACGAACCCATTAAAAGAAAATCAAAACATTAATTAAAATAATTTGTTCATTCTGTGTTTACAAAATCTGTACACTCTGTTGTGAGGCCCCGGTTGGCCAATAAATGACCGGTTCCGTCGACACGGCTCAAAATATAACCAACAACCAATAAGAAACAAGTAGTTTCTTCAAGTAGTCAACGTGAAAATAAGCAGGGTGTCATCAGCTACCGCTCATGCTGATTTACAATAAGAAAAAAGTGAAGTGAAAAATCATGATCAGACAAATTGGTTGTTTCTTTGATTATAAATTTAAAAGTTTTAAAGGCTTTAAAAATGACCTTGATGTATTGTCAACAGTTTGTCTTCTCATCATTTGTCATCAAAGGATGAAGGGTCACAAGAATGAGCTGTCATTATGGTGCCTTGTGAAAATTGTGTTAAAAGGGGGTAAACACAATTATTACCATATTTTGATTATAAGCTGTCCACCCTCTATGTTTTGTTTTGTACAACTGTGACAGGGACACAAGTTTTGAGACATTATATACCACATTTAAAATTATAGGTAGTAGCAGGAGCTGACATTTAAAATCTCCTGGAGATTTATCTGACATTCATCCAATATTTTTGTGCTCTTTTAGGGTACCTATCTATTCTCAATTTCTCTAGATATTGCTCTCCATCCATCTATATTTTTAACCAGCTCTCTGAGGTGTTCTTGGCATACAACAACCTTTGAAGTTAACCTTAATAAAGAGATTACTGAATTAACATGCAGCTCTTAATTTGCACATTTGTTATTGAAAGCTGGCTCTGTGAAGTGGACAATTTTGCATGTAAAAGCATAAAAGCACATCAATTGTCAATTTGATGTATTGCCTTAGTACTAAACCAATGCACATAAAGAATTGTTGACATTTATAAATTAATGCATTGGGCACAAACGCAGTCGTTGCTTCATTTTGGCCCCATTATATACCCCTCGATGATCCAGAATGTTGACTTTAGGACATTCTGCGACTTTTGCCTCTAATGACAAATAATGACCCACCCCCCCAACACACCCAAACTCCTAGCTTGCGGGCATCTGCTCAATCCATTTGCAGAACGTTAATAAATTATTAATGCTGTAACTGTAAACTGCCATTTTAATCCAGATTTTATTTATTCGTTATGTCAAAAAAACTCCCAGGTTTTTTGACAGATGCACCCCCCCCCGCCCCCTCCGGCCCTTTACTGTCCGTTATCTTCCAGCGTGAGGAATTGAAAAATTGTAAACGAGATAAAACATTCTGATGCGAAACACTGAAAAAAAATCCAGGCAAGGAGCAGAGGGAAATGAGCCGTATTATCTTTGGGAAATAATTTGAGTGACCTGGGTGCAATGAAGGAGATTAAATATGATGAGCTTTGCAGCTGAATTTTCAATCAATAAGCTTTTCTCACCCCCACCTCGAACCCCACCTCCGTCCTCTGCCTCTGGCGCTCTCTCTCACTCAGCCCCCTGTGCAGTCAAATCAGTATCCTTCGGTTTGTCATATTGCACCAGTTCCAAGGTTGGAGGAGAATTAATTTAACCTGTTACTAACGGGCCTTGCAGACAAGCCGTCCCGGATGCCCCGTGGGCATTTTAAATTAATGTGCAATTAATGACCCCAGGTGCTCATCCCATTCTATGTGAACTGAACCTCTTAATGTGATTAGTAATGTCGTGTTTTTCATACGTGTGCTAATTGAGTATGACATTGGGACTTCTCTGCCCCAAAGATAATGTCTGCTACATCAATTTTGGTGTCGGAGGTGAGAAAGATGTGAACACAAGCCCAGCGGTCTGGGGTCAGGCAAGCTACCTCAGAAGGGAGAACACGAACTCAAGGTTTTAAACCAATGCTCTTGGTCTACATAGTGCTGTGACTCCGCTGGCTGTGTGTTTTATTGCAGATTTAAAGGAGCAGGAGGGACTTATTTATAGTTTTAAAGAAGTTGGTCAGGCCTACGGTGCTTTCCTTTCAGGAAAGACGCAAGTTGGGCCAGGATAACTTAACTCGACCCTAGTCCTGACAGCAACCTTTCATCGTGTTGCTCTTTTGTATCCCAAATGCACAGCAGCACCGAAGAACTAATACTGATGTCTCAAGCCATTTTGCACGCTTTTAAATAATGTGTCTTTGCTGCAATCAGACACACCTGGAAGGGACCTGCAATTAATTGAGCCTCTGGAACATCTGGCCTGGGCAGCAGAGAAGCATGAATGCTCAAATAAGGACAAATAGCTTTTCCTGAAGCAACGCCTTTGACTGCTTTTGTTCGTGGTTCCATGTGATACAAAACACTTGAAAAAAATGTCAATTTCTCAGCCCTAGTCTGAGCTCTATTTTGGAGATGCTGTAGGGCTGTGCCCTATTGCAGGCACTAGGCACTTTCAAGTTCACAGTTGTTGTTGTTTTTTCCTTTTAGAAGCAGGACGTCGTTTCGATAGGTCAGACAAACTAAATGAGAGGCTCTGCCTGGAGTGGTTTCCCTTGTGCATCATTTATGTATTTGGTTTGGGCTACACACTAAAGCAACAAGACCTTTTTTTACGCGTCTTTGTTTATATAAATGAAATGTTATGTTTTATTAAACATTAGCATAGATTAATTTAAAAACTGTGTAATGTTGGTGAGAATTACAGAAGGAAAAAAGTATTGTATAACGTAAATCTTTTTGAGAGCTGAACAGCTTGAATATAACTTCTGCAATATCAATGTAAAAATATCTCTTTTTCATTGTCGTTTACGCGAACTCAGACCAAAATAGCACTGCTTTGCTACGTTACCTCACACCCCAAACGGCGGAAGACTATTTCTCACATTGCTTCAAATGACCGTTGTAGGTGGTTGCACTTAGTAAGACAACAGCGTCCAACAAAAAAAAAAACCCACCTGTGCCCTCGTGGGCAAAATAGAGCCTTCAGTGTTTCTGATGAGACTTTTTGTCTTATTGGTGTATAATACATAAATGCCATTCAGTAGTGACATCATAATATCTACCTTCTATATGAGGATGGGCATTTTTGCGGCGATCCAGACCTTCGTTTCATGGGAGGTACTCTATTTGCCGCAGCAGAGAAGCAGCCATCCCTCCAGCAACAGCAGAGGGATGATAACCCCATTCAAAGCCCTTTAAATATAGAACTGGCACCAGTCAAAGGTTAACGAAAGGGTGCCCGGGCGGGAAGATGAAGACGCTGAGGCTGCAGGAGGGCAGGGATTAGCCTGCTCGGATATCAAAGAAGGCCCTGTCTGCCTAGGCCCTCTTTCTCAGTTTGGCATTAAAATCAATGACAATCCCAGCCACTGTGGTTGGGGAAAAGTTGGGTTACTTTCAGTGGCATCAGGAAGTTATATCCAGAATATCAATAAATATATTTTGAATATTTTATAGATATATCGTGTGTGTGTGAGTATTTTGTTCAGTATATATGAGGGATTAGATCATCTATAAAGATTTAAAAAAGGCCTTTTGATTGGAATTATTTCACCGTTCAGTTACTGGAATCTCATTCCAAATTTCATAAGCTGTGACCACAAGGCTCTTGCTCTTGGTCCTTTTCCTACGTTAATTTCTCAAACAAGGAAAAACTTTTAAATTAATCGTTCGCTTTGCTTTCTTACTGCTCGGATTTCCAAGGTTACACACTCTCTGCAAGCCTCCTGCTCCAAATGGAAGTCTAATAACAACCAATCTAAAAATGAGCAAAATGTTATGTTTCGTTTGCACGTGGCGGAAAGGAATGGGATCCATATCATGGAGTGAAGATATATGGACTAAAATAAATTGAATAAATCCATTTGCATTTACATTTACATCATACATTTCTCCTCTTTGCCATAATTACATTCTAGGATTAATACTCTCCTTGTGGAGTCTCTGGATGCAATTAGCATGACAACCAATTCACCATCACCTCATTTCTCACACTACTTAGAAGCATAGTGCTGAAAGACGTTAAAAGAGGTGGGGTTCTGGGGAGCTATAAATCTATTGCTCTCAGAGAAAACTTAATTTCCTTGCCTGAAAAAAGAATCACACTTAGCGTTAATATAATCAGTAATTACTTTATATATATTTTCTACATGAACGCCCTGATCATATATATAAATAAAAGCCTCTCTCAGATGACTTCACGTAGATAAATATACCAAATTACTCTAAAAACTGTTGTCTGACAATGTGCTACGAAACATCTAAATTATTATTGAGATCGTTGAAAGCTTCAGTGCATTTTATATCTGATGCATCTGAATCAGAGTTTAAATAAATTAAATATTATTCTCTTTATAGGCTCATTTTGCATTTTAGTGAACTCAAACAATTTGCCGAAAATGACTTAACATTATTATTATATTGTTAATATAAGGGGGCTGTCAACGAATAAAACCCTAATTAAATCATATGCACAGCTTGATTTTTTTCCAAAGATATTCAAAATAAGTATATAAAAATAACTATTGACTCTTTTCCATTTCTAATGTTTAAAAGCATATAAATGGACCTAAAATCAATTATATCAGTAGAGGCTCCAGTCTACCACATTCTTTACTCTAATTGCTTTGTGTAATATAGTCTATTGCAAAGCCTTCAAACATTTCATTTAGATTTTTATACAACATATTGTTAATGAGGTGGCAGATATTAGGAGGATCTTAATGTTATAATATTCTAACATTCTGAACAAAAAATGCCCTGAAACAGGACCAGTGAATGGATAAACAATGCACCAGAATTGTTGGATGCTTTATCCTGGAAAGCATTTAGCCATCGTTATATTTTCTATGAATCAAACCATTTGGCTTAAACAACTGTTATTTTGCCTTTGCTAGTGCCAAATACCCAGTCATTGATTTATGTCCTCTGTAGTGGGCAAAATGTGCTTAAGCACTGCTGAAATTTGGTTTATAATTTTTTATGACACTGACATCACATTTTTACATTTCTAATGTGTACTACTTCTTTTTCCTATGTGTACAAAGTGTTGACTGTGTCACCAAGAACATTTTACAGAAGGAAAAATATATTTTTAAACCATGCTTTGAAACCATTTTTATTGAATATCACCAATAAACATCTTAAGAAGTAATCACTCAATGTCATTTTACATTCATTTATATTTCTAAATGTCCTCTTTAGTGGACATGAGAACACCGTTGAGTGGTTATCGAAATGTGAATCAAAAAGTTTGGTGGGAGGCAGGGCACTGACAGCAGATGGGATTTTGAATGGTAGATGATAATTCATTTGTAGATCAGTTGGAAGAGGATGATCCAATAATTGAGACGGAGGAGGCAGATAGTTCAGGTGCAAAAGAAGAGGACGAGAAAGCACTCCACACAGAGTAGAGCGTCGTCCATAGTGGGCCATAAGAGGCATAGGAGGTTGCTCCTCCTCTATTTTTGAGGGGTAAGAGGGAGACCAAAATATAAAAGTAATTGGTTGAAATAAACTATTACCAAATCTCAGAATCATTTATAAAATAATTTTTCTCTTCTTTGAAAAAATCCATTATTGAAATTTTGATCAAAATGCTTCAACAGCAGCACCTGCAGGCAGAGGGGAAAGGGCAGGCTATGTGAATTGCTGGTGGGGGGCAGAAGAGGACGGGCTCCTGCTGTCCTCCTTAGGCAGGATCTCTTATATCAAATCAATGAACTTCATTTTTTATATACTAATCTGTTATTGCCTAAAAAACGTATTGTACATGAGTGTGACTAACTGCTGGTAAAGCGATAGATAGTGATAGATATAGATATCAAATTTCCACTTTTGATTTTTACGATTTTACGATCGTAGAGTTACGATTCCCTTTTTTTCATCAAGAAATAGCTAGCACATGTTAGCTTGTTGCTGGAGCCCTGAAGGACCGTTAGGCTAATGGCTAGAATGGATGCTAACGAGGCAAATAATGGCAGCCTGAGTGAGGGGGTCACAGAGAGGCATGGATGCAGAGAGAGGGATGCGGAAGAACCAATATGATAATCTTCCATGTAAAGTGATTGGAACCCTCCCACAGGCAGAAGAACTCATGACACACTTAATTTTTGCTTTGCGTTTTAAATAATTCCAGATTTTCATGGTTTTTTGTTTTTCCTTTTTAAATCAGAGGGTGTTGGGTAAAATTGCCACTGTAATTTACTGGGGGCTGCATCACCCCTAATTGGACTGAAAGGCTTTTAGTGACATTACGCACACACAAGGTTCATTCCCATCCAGAGCCTGCAGTGATTAGATGTATCTTTCCCTCTCGTTCACCTGGCCCCTTTTTAAATATTCATCCTTTGTGTTCTAATATGATATATGATAATATAATATTTGTTCCTTCTGGAAGATGGGGATAAACTTCGGGTGCATTACCTTATCTTAGTTGTATAGTAAGTTTGCTAAGCTGCTAGTAGGATTATTGCTACATTTGAACATGAAAGAGAGATAGGTAGCCAACTACTGTAAAATAACATGACGTGGTGGGGCTGGTTTTCCTCCTGTCCTCCCCAATTTTTTGAGTCACCAGCCGCCACTGATTTACATGATACATTACATGAGTCTCTGAAGTCAGACAACATATTTTTGTATGAATATTTGGTTTATATATTACTATATATAAATATCATTATATTTTCTAATTGATTGTGCTGCATTTCCCTTGTCACAATAAGTTCTGTTCTACCAAATATGATGTTGTTTCTCTATTTATTTTTTTCTCAAATGTTAAGCATGTATTCTACAATACAAGTCCCAGCATACACCACTGTGAACATGTAATTAAAGTACAATAAAGATAATTGACTGAATTAAATGTGTTGGTACTATGTTGTTTATATCACTCCAAATCGAAGGAAACCAATAATAAATAATAATAAAATAAATCAAAATGGAAAACGTTTTTTGCTGGATCTTAGGAGGATCACTTTCCCAACTGAGTTGACTGAGCTCCAATTCTCACACACAGGTGTCAAACCTCGCCTCGTTTGATGTGAGGCATAACTCACACATGATTTGTAAATGAACATCAGGAGAACAAAACTCTGAGCTGGCTACTGACATGGTACTAGTTTGGCCTGGAAATACTCGCTGAATCCCAATGAGGGTCTAAAGTCCTCAGGAGTGAGAAGGTGGTCTTGGATAAGAATGAGATGTCAGTCCTCCTCAGGACTTAGAGGTGCCAGTGGTGAAGACAGCCAGAGTCGACTTGGATAATGTCCAGAGTGTAGGGACTAAATGTGAGTGAGTAAAATATCTGTTTCGAGTAGCATTCATGGCCTGGGAGAGATGTTTATGGCAGCAGGGTAGCCAGAGAACTAAAAACTAATTGTGAAGGAGTCATCAAGCATCATTACATTTTTTTTTTTTTACTTATTTTTGGACAGTTTTTACACCTAAGGTTAGATGAGATTTTTTTTCTCATATCTGCACACACAAAAAAGATAACAAAAAGGAAAATAATAAATAGTGGCACACAGTCAGTGGGACCACACCCACTTCCAGCACTTGCACACCTGAGTGTGGCTTGGTGAATGAGGACACACGCAGGTGCTGATATTTAAAAAGAGATTAAGAAAGTCAGTGCCCAGCTTTAAAGGGTAGAAGCATTTGTGTTATCCGTGTCTGAAAATGTGGTTTTGGCTCTGGTTTGTTTTAAATAGTTTTTGCTTGGTTTTGTGTTTGATTTATCACCTTTGGTAACCATGCGAAATACAGGCCAAAACCCAGGTTCTGTCTCCCTGTGTAAAATCAGTCGTGGATCAAGCACGCTCCTGCATGCTGCAGGACAATGCCCGCTTGGCTTGCAAATGTCTGCTTCGGCCTGGTAATGGAGCCATTAGGAAAAACCAGATATATTTAAATACGTAGAGAAACTAAAGAACAATAAATGTCTATAATTTGTGTGACTCCTAAAGCATTAGTTTCAAAGTTTTGATCCAGGTAACCTACTGTGTGTGCAGGTTTTTATTCCAGTTGAACGCTTATGCACTTGAATCTATTCATTTCCTTGATTGATCTAATAGCCTTTTCCTGCAGCATTAAAATTGATAATTATTTAAAGAGAAATGGGGAAGCTCTTCGATGACAGTGACGGTCCTCCAGGAAGCCAAGGAGCATAAGGGGGCAAGGAACAGATTTGTGAGGGGTAATTAGCTGATTCACAAAGTAGAGGGTCAGAGCTCAGAGAAAACTTGGTTGGGTGTTGGATTTTAGTTGCACCCCAAAATGTTGTTATTTTTGACTAAATGGGTCTCTTGCAATGAACTTGCAGAGGTAGTTCAGAGCTGCATACCTGGTGGCACACTAGCTAATATAGTATCTGGGATCATCTCCAGCTGTTTACTCTACGTGATCCCAATCTTTAATACAAAACCAAGGGGCAAGCATTGTTGTAATGCCAAACATCAACAAAAAAGGGGGGGGACCACCGTTGGAATCTTGCCATGGCTGGGACAGTACAGTCCAAAATGTACAGACATATTTATACATATATGTGCACATTATAATAAATATATTATTATATTTAATTTAAGATTTATATGCATGATGAAAGAGGTTTCTGTATTGACCCACTCTGGCAATGCAGTGCAGAAAAGAATAAAGTGCAACAGATTCTTCAGAGAGACCGAGGAAGAAACTTGAGAGGCATTAACAATAAAAATTGTTTTGGTGCAATGGTGTGTTGGGATGCAATTGGTTCTAGGTCAGAAGCAAGCTTTAGCTAGCTCTTTTGGCTAGGTTGCCAAAGGGCTAGGTACATGTAAGCCAGATAAACTGCTAAATTAGCAGTGGGAAGTGGTAATTAGGTAGTGGGAAATGGTGAAACATGGGCCATGGAAGAAGTGCTGGGGAAAAAGTAGCTAGAAGAGAATGATGTCAGTGGGCTAGTTGGTGATATTCAGATGGAGCTGAATGAGAACTGTGGGAGAAAGACAGACAGCTCAGTGGAGACACAGGGATCAGATATTGGACAGGAAAGAAACGGCAGTGGGAGCAGGAGTAGAAGGAAAAATTGCAAGTGGAAAACTTGCTACCAGAAGGAAAGGACGGTCAAGATGTTGTGGAGGTCTACTGGGAATGGTCAAGTGGTGAGATAGGAAATCAGCTGGACAGCTACACCTTGGGACCAGCGGGTACCAGATGAAACCAGAAACTCACCCACAGAATTTGGTTTAGAGATGCCGCTGCACACATAATAACCAAGACTTTTACCCTTAAACTCTTTGGGTCAATTAGAATGGACATTGTGAAGGGTTTAAACTGGATTTATTACAGTAATAGGTTAACATGGGTTTAAGTCACTGATTAGCAACTGATTCTTGTTGGAGTGAACAATGATGGGGTTTAAACCAGGATGTGCCACGTGTCCGTCTAGAATACACGCACGGGAGAAGTCCGGGCACGCCCATCAGCACCGGCTGAGGATCAGGCTAATTACAAACAGTATTTAACGACCTGTGATCCCTCAGT
>JAOVYW010005533.1:0-12191 GCA_025775045.1 Hiodon tergisus
TCCCTCAGTACAGGAAGGGACTTGTGGGTTAACTGGAAATAAGTGGAAGAAAAGTAAAAAATCTGCTATTAGCAAGTAGTAGTTTAGGGGTCTTTTCCAGATCACTCAGAACAAAAATTAAACGATGAGCTCCACAAAACAATTAGATAGAACTAAACAAACTCACCCTGGACTGAAAACTGCAGAGGAATCTTACTCAGTGAAGGACCTGTAGGGGGGGTAGTTGTGGTAGAATATTGCCACCAGTTTGTGGTAGTTGTGGCTTGTGTTGTGGTTGTCCACCAAAAGGGAGGCACTGTGGTGGTAGGTAGACCTGGTTTTTGCCACCATGCAGGGGAAGTTGTTGTCTGTTGGTTCCACCACCAAGGGGAAGGTGTAGTGGTGGGGGAGATTGGTACATTCCACCACTGAGGAACAGATACTGTCGTTATTGCCATTTTTTTGGTGCTGGTGGTGGTGGGTGGGGTGATTGTCGAATTAGTTGCCTGTGTCCCATTTAACGACCACCATGGGAACGAGGATGAGTTTGTTGTGGAAAAACTGGAAGAGCGTCGGTTCCTTCTTGATGAGATCGGAGATTTCACAGAGTATGTGCCATCGGTGTAAGAGAGAGTGATGTGGCGTGTGGGGAAATCCTCCAGAACAAGCTCAAAGGTATGAGCCCCATAGCTAGAAGAGCTGATGTAGGATAAAGTGCAGGAGTTCTACAAGAGAAAAAAATTTGAGATATTTACAAAAATAAGAAAATCATATTTTAAAAAAATAACGTTCATTACCCTTCCCGCAATTTATTTTCTAACATATATAACTGTTTAACATCGCTACCTTAATGCTTTCATGGTCCTGCACACAAATAAATTCTCATGAAAGCTCATGAGGAACATTGAGAGAGATAAAACCTAAACCTAAATCTTTTGGGAATGGGAGAATAGCAGATTTTGCTTCAAGATTATTTTATCTGCCTGTTCAAAGGCCTTATATTTTGAGACACACAGGAAGTGCTTTAAAAAAATGGTTTGTTTATTTTTAACTTATTTAAGATTGTCTCCAGGTCTTGAACAAGGTGAAGCTCTGTTTCCTTGTAACTACTATTGCCTTCAGTAAACATGCACGTTCTAAAACTGTTTCCAAGATCTGATGTCAGAGTTCTTACTTGATCCAGATGGAAACCTCCATATTGGTAACAACCGCCACATTCAGAATCAATCATCATTCCATATCTGCACCTCACTTGATCCTCATCAGGGTCATGAGCCAGCAGGTTAAACCTTCTCGGGCAGTTCTGAGCAACACTGGTTTTTAAAAACCACAGAAATCAATAAATGTTAAAATTGTTGGAACTAAGATTATTGACCATAATCTACCATAGTCCAATAATTTTGAAATAACATTAATCAAGAACATATCTGGCTACGGCTGATTTAATTGAAAAGCTTCTAAAATAATGTCCTTACCGCAGCAAAGGTATAATCGTTGTGACTGGAGATCTGTTGGGTTCGTTGGTATCTGATCGGATTCCCAGATCAATGTGTGTCAAAAGGGACCAGGACATATAACCGTACACAGAGTGTATCCAGCAACAGCTTGCTTGCCTACAGTAGCAATGAAACACAAAAAAATGACATCCGATGCTTAATTTACTTCCACTGACTCACTTACTTAGTGATGACAAACATACCTCAATTCAAACGGTTTGTTACTTTGAATGTTCCTGGTCACATATCCCTCAGCCTGACACCAGGAATCCCCAAAAGTACTCTGATCCACTTGAGTATGTAGAAATCTACTACTGTAGCCACAGTCCCCATTGAGGCAATACCAGGAATCATAAAGATAGTAACAGCCGTGATAGGTTTCCTTGAAGCGAAAGTCCACCTGAAGGTCAATCATTTTTAGTAATTGGTTTAGAAAGACTTTATTTTTCACAACTTTGTAGTAAATCTCTTAATGTGACATCTCTAAACGGAGGTGTTAGTCAAAAAGGGCTCTTCCAACTGACTTATCAGTATCTCAGAGCTTGCCATACGTTTTTTATTACAGAAGTTTTGACACTGTTATTTCTGATGATACTCCCATAAGCTAAAAAAGAGGATTAAAGCTGCCTTCCAATAATATGACTATGACAAGAACAATCTATTTATGGCAGTACAGAGAGAAACTGATTGTTTAGGGTAAATGAAGCGCAGGTCTTACCCTGAAGGATCCATCAGGATTTCTCCCTTTGGGAGTGAAGGTCATGACCCCACCGTAGAAGTGCGATGCTGACACACTGGAAGCCAGGACCAGCAGCAGGAGCAAAGTGATGCAGGACATGGTGGCTGATTCTCAGTGTTTCAGGCTGCTGTCCATAGGAGGGAGCAGCACTGGTGGCTTTTATGCTCTCTGGAATAGAAAGCCTTGAGATCCCTTACAATAATTCAACAAAGAATGGAATGAGGAAATCTCTAAAACATTACTTTATCGTAAACCTCAGCTGCCCGCCACATGCCGTTTAACACAGAAAGAAACATTTACACGATTTGAGCTTAATTTTTAACCAATTTACTAAATCACAATTTTACATACAGACATTCAAGTTTTGTGATATTTTAAGTGTTAGTTTTAACATCCTGTGAATACTAAACAGCCATAGATGAAACATGTGTGTATATTTTTACTAGTTTTACCAGTAATTTATACCAGTAAAGTAAATAATTTTAAATATATTGAAGAGTCTGAATGGTTTAACATAGTATCGACCAAGCCACAGACTTGGAGTCCAACACTAATATCTATGTATTTTTGTTACCTACTGATATCCCAGTTTATGATTAGAAATAACCCCCCTTGCATATACAACTTCATAAGGGCATCTGCTTTGATAATTTCCTTAGTAAATTAAACTAGGAGATAAATATTCTGTAACCGTCATTTTTGTCATCATTTTGAATTGTGTAATGCAGGAACAGTAGAACACAACTTTTCATTTACGAGGATGATTTCTCCTGTTTTAGAATTCAGTGTTAGAATAGCTTCGTTTACTGCATGGTTTCTTCTATTGAGATTTAATAGCATAGCAACGGTAATATGATAATTGCCAGTGTTTCCAGATTATCCTTGAGTTGCATGGCCTCTCAGCTTAAGAGGTTCACTGATGGGAAAAGCGCTTGATTTTAATTCTTCCTTTAAAAACACTATTCCTTTTCTTTGTTTCTGGTGTTGTGTTCCCAGTGAAGGAACGAGTGAAGAGTGCAACAGCCTCCCTGTCATCAGTGTACTGCACTTTACCCGAGCTCGCTTCTGCATCCTCATTGGTCGTCTGGCTCTCAGCTCTGAATCTAGGGGTCAAAGGTCAGAGGCACCTGAATAAAATACAATAATACTAGCATCAGTCTAGTAACGTGTCAGTATCTACTAGCATCAGTAATGTAGTCTAAAATGGGAGTGAATCTCAGATAACAAATAGCTTTGCAAATGACTTTGCAGAAAAGCAAAAATTCCTAGCCCCACCCGTGTGGTGCCCCACTCCCATATGAAAACATCACCAATTGTCTCAGGGTGTAAATAACTGAAACATCAGTGTAACATGCTGCACATGTACATGGCAGAAGCAATCATGAAGAGTTAGAGGAAATGGACTCACAGTCTAGATGAGCCGGCTTTCGATAACACAACTAAAATGAGAACTCAAGCAATCTTCAAGGCCTCCACTACACAGATTCCACCACCAAAATTGCGTCTTCTCAGAGAGGTCCTGGAAACATGTTTCTTTTCAGTACTTAAGTCTGATGACAAGACTTAAGTCATCAACACTTTTAAGTGACCTGACATAATAAAGAATTTAATACAACGCATAGAAAAGACGAGAAAGTTATTTCTCAAAACGTTATTTAAAATGCTAAATTAAATTGGTTTACAGTTATTTACCTTTTTTTGTACACTGAACCCGTTTCTTGTACAGTGGTTTCTTGATTGTTGTGTATCTAAATTAAACTTGCATTTAATGTGGAAATTATGTTAAAAATAGGTTTATTGTGTACTATAGATAACTGGACAGCTTTTAAGTGAAGATTGCCTGGGCTATGTAGCCTCAAGCAGATTGAGCTGGTCGGATTTCAGCAATCCAAGAGCTCCTTCATTTTCTTGTTTATGTCCTCTCTAAAAGACTAATGCACAAATGCACTGATGCAATTTAAAATACTTACTCTACAGAGTATAACTGGAAAATGTTGCTTTTCGTGCATTGATGCCATACTCAGTTTTTCTTGGATGAAAATGCTTGGAAATTTTTTGTCATTTTTTTTGTTGAGTTTGATTGTATACTTTGTTATTATTGTCTGAGAATCATTACAATCATATAACAGTATATTCATTCAGTTATTCAGTCTAGCTGGAAGCTATTCTTCGCTGGAAGAAGCAAGAAAACGGATTAGTCCATTTATATTTATATTTAAATACTAATTGCCTCAATTTAAAATTTCCCCCCTTTACCCCCAGTTTTTAAGTTTCTATTTATTTAAAGAGAGGTGTAAACAATCAAGAAGTTATCATAGTTTCGGGAATCCAACCCAATTCTCTGAATCCAACCCAGTTATTGAATTCTCAGTCAAATAACTAAGAAATGCAGGAGGGTGAGTTTGCTTTGTTCTTAGCTGGAAGTATCCAGAAACCGGTTTAATCCTTAAGCTCTTTAATGTTTTGTGCCAATTCTAAATTTGTTTCACATTCATTACCTAGAAAATACAAAGATTTTTAAAACTTCAGTGGTTCCCAGCCCTGGTCCTGGAGTACAACTGTGTGCACAGGTTTTCCTTTCACCCAAGCACTTAATCACATAAATACTAATTGCCTCAATTTTAAATTTCCCCCCTTTACCCCCAGTTTTTAAGTTTCTATTTATTTAAAGAGAGATGTAAACAATCAAGAAGTTATCATAGTTTCGGGAATCCAACCCAATTCTCTGAATCCAACCCAGTTATTGAATTCTCAGTCAAATAACTAAGAAATGCAGGAGGGTGAGTTTGCTTTGTTCTTAGCTGGAAGTATCCAGAAACCGGTTTAATCCTTAAGCTCTTTAATGTTTTGTGCCAATTCTAAATTCCTTTCACATTACATAGAAAACGGTTTTTAAAACTTATATAGTACGCATTTGTCGCAACCTCAGGCGCCAAAGTTCGTTATAACTGATATGCAATTGACCCATTAGACGCAATCTACAAACGAAGCATCAACTCTTATGCCATTAATGGTTCTTCGTTTAAACTATTCAAGCTTCTTTCCTATATTTCTATTGCAACCATATTAACTTAAATTTATCAAATTAGATTGTAACTTACTAGAAAAATATTGCATTAAGGAATTTATTTCCATATGATATTTGGAGACAATTCGTATTTTTTGAGAGTTTAATATGAAATTGAACACAATTTGCAATTACATTATATTTTATGTTTATGTGCCATGTTGACAAGATCACTGGAAATTGTCGTCGGTTCTCGTTTCACTAAATCCGAATTTACGACAGCCCCTGGGTACTGGGATTGATGTGATTCAAGCGCTGTTGCCCGGTTGATATGATTACATTTTTCAAAATGTACCCCACTATGAGGAAGAGCATTTTCTAGAGAAGCAGCGTATTTTGCATACGTTCTAGACTATTTAAAGTTAATGAACCTAATTTATTTATATTGGTTCTTGTTAACTTCAAAATGTAATTAAGTCTTCATATTTGTCTTCGTACTTTGTTTTCAGATTTATATTAATTCTAGATTCTGTGTTATTGTTCAAAATATGTGGTTATTTTGTGACTGATTTGAAATATTTTCTAAGTCTGCGATTGTTATTTGTATTAACATTATCGTTTTTTACAGTTGTATTAAACTAATTAACCATTAAACCAGTATTTCTGTTAATTAAAAGAAAACGCGGAATTAACAGGTTTCACGTGGTTTGTTGCACATAATGGCAGCCAGTCTGGGGTTTTAGTGGGAGAGTCGCAGGCGATAGTATTTTTACAGGGAAAAGCGACGGCGAACTTCTGGTCGGTGTACTTGGAAAATAAGCTACTTGATTGTTAATTTACTTTAACTTTTGGTAAGTCCTCGTGTTGCCTTCAAATTAACTGACTACTGCTGTCTATTGTTAAATTGAGTGTTTCCGTATTATAATAATCCAATTTGAAAACACGATTCGATTGCCGGCCTAGATGACAGTACCAGTCAGTATAAAACTATCTTAATTGGGCAGAAACGGTGACACCTCTTGCGTTTCTGTAATCGTTTGTATGTGGCTGGTCATGGTTCCAACTCTACATTTTATGTGTGAGCTGTTGAGTGGAAGGATGGTGAATTGTGTTTTGGATTGATGGCATAGTTTTTCCCTGAGATTGGGGACTGAAGGAGCATTTCTTTCCCTGCAGAGACTCTGAGGTTGTTTTCCCTGGCAGGATGGTCACCATACCCGAATACTACTCTGGGAAGAATGTGCTAATCACAGGAGCCACAGGCTTCATGGGAAAGGTCCTCCTGGAGAAACTGTTGCGCTCCTGCCCAGATGTCAAGACCGTCTATATGCTGGTCCGCCAAAAAGATGGCCATGACCCCAGTGTGCGCCTTGTAGAAATGCTCAACTGTAAGGTTAGCTGGATAATTTATTAAATTTGGTTTGTGGCCAGAGAGGGAGATTGAAGGGTGTGTGCAGAGGACATTGATGCTACTTCTGCTCTTCATCTCATGGTCTACAGTTTGATGCTGTAACTAAACCTTATTTCTGCCGTTTTGTAAAATGCTTTCTGTTTCCCAGTGGTACTGGCATAAAAGGTTTGCAACAACATTGACATGTTAATGACCAGTGCAAGTAATTGGCTTAATGAAGTGTGGTGTGATCACAAAGGCCTATTCTTCCTACATCATATTTGGTTTCCTAGCTCTTTGACAAGTTGAGGGAGGAGCAGCCAGACTTTATCAAGAAGATGGTGGCTGTAAACAGTGACTTAACTCTGCCAGAGCTGGGTATAAGCCAAGAGCTCCAGCAGATTCTGACTGATGGCATTAATGTAGTGTTCCACTGTGCTGCTACGATCCGATTCAACGAGCCGCTCAAGTGAGTAACATCGTTTCATCAAGCATGGTAATGAGTATAGTTTCTACCTTCCCCGCAGTTCATGTAATGCATAAATAGGACTTTCTTCCTTCAGCTCTGATGAGGACTTGGCTCACCCTATTGCAGAATTCCCTCCTGTATTGGGTTAGGTCTAGGATCATTTGGCAAGTCTCAAATTACTTGCTGGAACTAAATGTTGAACACCTGCGCTGCATGTTAAAATGCAAATTCTATGCAGAACTGCAGTGCTGCTGAATGTTCTGGCCACGCAACAGATGGTGGCCCTGGCCCACCGCATGAAGAACCTGGAGGTCTTCGTCCATGTGTCTACAGCCTATGCTAACTGTGACCGTTCACTCATCGAAGAGGTGGTTTACACACCCCTGGTTGACTATAAGAAGTTGATCGGCTCCCTAGAGTGAGTCCCCACGCCCTTTTAGTGGTCCTTATAATTGGGTTATCATCACTGGTGTGTTCCTGCATGTTTGAAGGGCTTCACCAGCTCTCTACAGGATATTTAACCATATGTCCTGTAGTGTAGCGGAGGCACTAGAATCTCTTCTGAATCCCATTGTTGGGGGGGGGGGTCCTTTGCTGGTACTTACTATTCAATTTAATTTGGACAGGTGGATGGATGATAAGATGGTTGGTTTGATTACACCTAAGCTGATTGGCAGCAGACCTAACACGTATACTTACACCAAGGCCCTGGCAGAGTATCTGGTCCAGCAGGAGGGTGGGGACCTGAATGTTGTAATCATCAGACCATCTATTATGGGAGCCAGTTGGAAAGAGCCCTTTCCAGTAAGTTATCCTGTATTGTAATTGTTAAGCATTATTCTCAACATTGTTTAGTCCTCTAAGGTAATATTACTGCAAACTCTGGAGGTGTTATTCTTGGCTCTGATTTTTAAATGGTTGGCAGGCAGGACTGAAATTTCAGATGGGTAGCCATGTAGGACATTAGGTAGTCTGTTTCCAATGTTGCTTCAAAAGATTCTTTTTTCAAATGTCTTGCTGCTGATTTTTCTTCTAATGCACCCCCTCCCCATTTAGGGCTGGATTGATAATTTAAATGGGCCAAGTGGAATATTTGTTGCTGTAAGTGCATCTCTTGGTGAAATTAATTACTGTAAAATTGTGTGGCGTTGTAGCTTGGGGCCTAACTTTCTATCCCATCCCAGGCTGGAAAGGGAATTTTGCGCACTATGAAGGCCTCTAATGATGCTGTAGCCGACCTGATTCCCGTGGACATGGTGATTAATGCCGCACTGGCTGCTGCCTGGTACTCTGGATCTCAGGAAAATGCCAGGTTGGCCTGCCCTGCTTTTACTCCTGTCTTAGGTGCTGGCGTGTTTCTTTCATTTATGTTTTGATGTGGTTTGTTCATAGGACCAAAATCCCATTGGTGTACAACTGTACCACAGGATCCCTCAACCCTTATCACTGGGGTGACATTGGTATGTAATTGGTGACATTGGTATTTAATATTTGCTGTCATAGCTAGTCTTTCCCCCTTTAGACTATCATCTCCATTACTATAAACATAATGGGGCAATGTCTGTAGTGGTTGATACAGGCTATTGGCTTGATCAATGAAGGCATGACCTCGAGGTAATGAATGTTGGTATGTAAAAACTCTTGTTCTCCCTGCAGAGGGGTGCATAAATATGGTCTTCAAGACGAACCCCTTGGAGCGAGCTTTCAGGCGTCCCCATGTGAAGTTGCGTTCTGGTAACTTGAGTAATCGGTATTGGACAACTGTGAGCCACACTCTACCCGCAATGCTGTATGATGGCTTCCTCTATCTGACGGGCCGTAAACCCAGGTAAGGCTGCTCTCCCATTCTGGTAGTCTTGGAAATGGTGCCTCCTAACTTGTTGCCTAGTCCAGTCTAAAGCTACAATGCCATGGGATGTTCTGATTTTTCCCTTTGAAGGATGTAATTTTCTGTCCTTTTCCACCTGTACATAATTTATAAATTGTTTAGTAATTGATTTTAAGTATGTGATGCTTTGTTTCACACCATGGGTTCTGACTTGGGCTCCAGTCGCCGCAATCCCTCTGTGTTGCAGATTTTGATGAGGCCTGAGTCTTTGTATGACCACAGGGCTTTACTTATGAGTGCAAGACTTGTCCGTCTTGGGAACAATCACCCAATGTTTTGGTAACCTGTGCCATGAAGTTTGCGGTTTTGTTAATATTTAGTTTTCTAGGTTTTAAATGTCTCCTTCCCAGAAGGAGCTCCTCCTGTCCCCCACCACTTCACACAGCCTGCCCTTTCCCCTCTGTCTGCAGGTGTAATTGTTGAAGCATTTTAATTAGAATTTCAATAATGGATTTTTTACAAAGATAAATGATACTGAGATTTAGTATTTCAACCAATTACTCTTTATATTTTGATCTCCCACTTGCATCTTAAAAATTGTGGAGAAACCTCTGCCTCTAAGTTGGTAACTTGCCAGAGATTCAGGTTCTTCAAGGAGTAAGCTGTGTTTTTGTACGAAGTCTGCATTTTTTCACAAATGCTTGCTAGCTGTTTGTCAACCCAGCTTTCTCTAACGTGCAATTCAGCTTGTCAGTAACTAGGTCAATTTGCAGTGACGAAATCCATCCACTATTGAGAACTAGATTCTCCCTCACTTCAAATGAATGTTCAGTAGACATGTTTCTCACTGTAAACTAGTTTGTAATGTGTAATTGGACTCTAGATGTTGCTTCAGACTTGTACTACAACGGAACTTTCCTTTCTGCTTCAGTCTGATTTAACCGGTTTATTTCTGGTTACGGTGGTAATTTAGGATGATGAAGGCTATTAAACGCCTGCACAAGGCCACAGTGGTGCTGGAGTACTTCACCCAGAACTCCTGGATGTGGAACACGGACAATGTCACCTACCTCATTTGCCAGATGGACCCTCAGGACAAGAAGGTGCATCCCACCCTCTTGTTGTGCAGATATGTAATGAAGGTCTATGTATGACTTAGTGAAGCACTTGTAAGGTTGCTGTGATGTCATGTGACTAATTGGGCTGTTAATATGGAGCACTGAACTTGCTGGTCAAATGTAGAACGGTCACATGCAATGCAGTGTTATTCTAACCTGGAGCCATCTACCCAAGTTTGAACTTTCAATTGAGGATTGGTTTTCTTTTTTAAACCCTTTAGGTGTTCAACTTTGATGTGCGCCAGCTCCACTGGGAGGCATACATGGAGGACTACTGTATGGGCACCAAAAAGTATCTGCTGAACGAGGAGCTGTCAGGTATACCAGAAGCGAAGAAGCACCTCAAAAGGTGAGTCGGTTGTGAGGCACAATTTAGACTGTTCTCCCATGCCCATGTTAGAATATCTATCTGTATTATGGGACTTGACTTGCTTAGAAGCTTTAGCTCATGAGAACTGTAATGCTGCCTTAAATGTTTGCAGAATATTATTGGTGTCTGAAGAACCCCTTTTCTTTTAGGTTGAGGAACATCCGCTATGCCTCGAACACCATTCTGACCGTTCTGCTCTGGCGCCTATTTGTGGCTCGTTCTCAAATGGCCCAGCACACCTGGTACTTGGTGGTCGGCATGTGCTTCAAGTTCCTGTCCTACTTTCGAGCCTCCAGTACCCTGAGATACTGAGGCATGGCAAATATGCCCTCAACTGACACCTGTCTAGATGACTGACTGTCTAACTTGTCTTCTCTCCTCATTTCCCCCTGAACTGTTAGTTTTCTGTAAAGCTGCCTGTTACTTTTATTGACCTGTATTTATAAAGCATTGGGCACCACAGATCACCTTGTGTGAATGATGTGAGTTTCAACCAGTTCAGGGTTGATTACATGTCTATTGGGGCTGCTTCTGTATCTGATTTGGACCACTTGGCCTTGGTTCTGCTTCTCACTGGTGGATTCTACTCTAGTTTCCTGTGTAGGTCTTACTTGGGTGGGGCAGGGGATTCTTTCTATGGTGAACACGGTTGCACAATGCCCTAGGTACAGAAATGTTGGCATCTTGGCTGAGCAGATCCAGACTATTTATTGCGTTCTTAGTGCCATCTAATTTAACAGCTCCGTTTGGTAATGGAACATCAAAACCTTGTTTTCTAAATGAATATTTCACCTGTTTCAGGTAAACTTCATGTTCTAGTCTACTCGTTTCACCTTTGCATGTTAAGTGTAAGATTTCACTTGTGTTTTAGAGGATGAATGCACCTTAATGTTATATCCAGTTAGGATGAGGGGAAAGAACTCATTGGTGGTTAAGATGTGTAAGGGACCTTTAATTGGTTGATTGTTTTGGTTGTGTATTTCTACACATCTTACACTGCATCTACATGTAGTGTGTACAGGAAAGTCAACTTATCTGGTGAACTACATCTCAAGCTGAGATTGTATGGGTGTCTTTGTAAATGTGAGAAATTAAAGGACTTGTTTCTGCTTCATAAGCTCTTAGCCATGTCCCTTCAACTACAGTCCTTTGCCCTAACATGGTTGTAATGGCAGAGTGCTTTGTGACTGACTTCTTTTGGGTTGATGGAACCCTGTCAGGATATTTACAGCTCTAGGTTAAGTGACACGCTAGTTTTCCACAGGCCTCCATACAGTATCACTTCTGCTCAATATTCGGTGGGTTCATTTGACTGAGATTTGTTTTAAGCTATCCATATTCACCGTCTGATTTCTAATGACATGTACAAGCCATTCAAGGGTTGTCATGACTGCTTAAAAGCAGAATTCCTTATGGGGTCAGGTACATGGACACAATGTCTATTCAACACATCTTTATAGCAAGCAATAAAGTCTCCCCCTCCTAGAGTGCCCCAATCATTGGATTCACGTCATTCTTATACACATGAACAAACCAGTTACAGAAATTGTCTTCATTCTGTGGGAAAGTACACTGTAGCACGCCGACGTGCTTGGTTCGGGAATAATCGGAACACACACTTCCGGGTTCTTCGGCTTCTTGCTGACTTTATTTTATTAAACAGAAAATAAACACTAATCGCTCTTCAGGGCTCCCCCTCACGGGTTCGCTCCAAACACAACAAACTAAAATAACAAACTAAACAAAATACCGTCCACGGAAATTTATACCGCGACGAACTGTCGGCATCCCCTTT
>JAOVYW010005534.1:0-12191 GCA_025775045.1 Hiodon tergisus
CCCTCACTCTCCCTCCCACTCTCTCTCTCTCTCTCCCTCTCTCTCTCTCTCTCGCTCTCCCTCTCTCTCTCTCCCTCTCTCTCTCCCCCTCGCTCTCTCTCTCCCTCTCTCTCTCTCTCTCTCTCTCTCTTTCTCAAAAAGAAAACAGCAACATCACCCCTGTTTCTCCCACTGCTGCCCCTCCATCCCCACCCAGCAGTTTTGGCTGGACGCCAGCCCATTTGAAGGCCCTGGTTCTGCATGAGGTCTCCGCAGCTGGGATGAAATGACTTGCAGGTGTCTCCATGGGCAGGACATCACAGGGTCCGCTCTCCGACAGCCCCGCGGCTGCCACCGGGGGCGCCACCTTCGCCATCCCTCGGCCTGCAGCTGGCCCTAGGAGCGAGCAGGCAGGAAGTGTCTGACAGCCTTTGGCGTGAACCTGAGAACCGCTGAACAGAAAAAAAGTCTAGTGAGAGAGAGACGTTCGGAGAGGCACGCTTGTTGAATGTCATTGATGTAAGCTCACTTAATAAACACTTGCTTTGTGTGACAGTAATCTGAATCAGAACTACAGATCTCAGGACGTGTTAGGTTTAAATTTGAATGACGTGAACCAGATGAGGCCCAAAGTCAGTGTTAAACCCGAGCATGTTCTACCCTGCAGAGTTAAACTCCAACTGTGCCCCCCCGTGCGTTAAAACATTGTGGCAACATGCTGAAACTTAGACCACATGTTGACATTTCTTTTTTTTCCATTTGGTTGCTCTACTAAGGAAAGAGAAGCAAGACAATCTGCCCATTCTGAAATCTACAATTCAGTTCAATTTATTACCTATTTATGATACTCAGTTCTTTAGACTGTGCTAAGTACAGCAACAGAAGCATACAGATTTTAAGGGAATTCTGTAGGCATTATAGTCTTAAATGCTGATGCATTTTTTAAAGATGATTTTAAGACAGATAATTTGATCACCGGGAGTCAAACTGGTTGTGCCGTAATCTAAGGAAATTTTTAAAACGATTGACCTTATTTATTTCTGTATAATTATTTTAAAGAAATCTCCCTGTGAAATGCACATTTTCTATACAAGATTTTGTTTACTGTGAAAATAGCTGGGTTCTTGTTCACTGCAAATTGCCGTTGCCCAATTAAGTTTTTGAGTTGACCTGGATAAGTGTCTGTCACATTAATTCACAAAGCAAATCAGTGAAATAAGCCTTCATCAGGAATGTACCTGGATAAGTGTCTGTCACATTAATTCACAAAGAAAATCAGTGAAATAAGCATTCATCAGGAATGTACCTGGATAAGTGTCTGTCACATTAATTCACAAAGCAAATCAGTGAAATAAGCATTCATCAGGAATGTGAAGCAGGCATCGGTTCAAACATTATGTAATTTTTTTAATTGACTCCAGGCGCAAAATATTGTTTGAGAGCATTTTTGTTTAATACATCCATATTTCAGTCTTCAGGGGATGAGAGATCAATTGGAATATAATACCTAACGAGACGAGCAGGGTCCTACTTGAACCCATGCCAACGCAAGCAGTCCCATGACTGATGTTCTTCGTATCTGATATCTATGGGAAGGGGTAGTGCAAATCTATGGGCCAACTTCTGACAGCTCTCAACAACAACGCACATGCACTATATCCATATATATATATATATAATAAATACAGGAACATGGCATGCCTTTAAGAACTTTTTGCTGCCGCATTATATATATATATATATACATGCCATGTTCCTTCAAGTGATCATCTGGATTTACCTAGAGAAACCAGTAAACACCTGTTAGACTTCTCCCCTGGACTCAGCCCGACTCTCTTTTATGTGATGTTTTTTTCATTCAAACGTTTTACAAAAGGCATTTTGGTCTCCAGCCATTGTGTGAAGCTGCGCTGTTAAAGGGTTGAATTCCTCAACGATGTTGCACTGTTTTATTGAATCTGGCAGCCCCAACATGCTACACAGAGCAGAACCTCAAAAAAAAGGGGGGGGGGGGGAGACGGAAAGCCCGGCAGGAGCTGTCCCGGCCTCGCGGTGCAGGAAGATGCCAGCCTTTTTCTGAGGGCCGAGACCATCGACCCCTTTCAGAGAGGCAGCAGACAGACACCGTCCTCCAGTGTCCGGAACGGTAGCCCGAGCTGCTCTGCACTGCAGTGGTGGTCCAGCGCGTGGGGTTTCTGTTGTGCTTCGCAACACATGTTACATATTGTTATAAATTACAGCACTGTTGGGCCATTAGGCAAACCATCCGGTTTTCTTTAATCACCGCCAGCTAAGATGCCGGAAACATTCCACCATCTGCATGTTGTTATATATATATATATATATATATATATATATATATATATATATACTTTTTAATTTTCATAAATATTTAATAAGAGTATGAATAAAAACATTACTAGGAATGCGAAGACAAGAGTGCTACTTAGCCCAAATCAGACAGAGAAATCTGGAAGAAACAGAATTGAGCAAGGAGCAACCAAAGTCGAACATTTCGAAACAAACGAATGGAGAATGGGGTCAGCCAAGGAAGGCACTAAGCTGGAGAGATGGAAGTGGTGTGCCATCTGGACACCCCTTTTTGCGACAGGATAATGAAAAAAAGCCATGGCACCGTATTGATACCTGTTTGTTAATATGCCATTTCATGAGGCTAACAAACAGTGTTTCTATAGGAAGGGAGGGGGTCAAGTGGGGAATAGAAGTGAAAGTGAAATCATCTGACCCGCTCTTTGGTTAATTTGACTTGATATTTTTTTATTTTGATACCAGCACTTGCAACAACAACAAGACCACAGTAGCTAGACTGCTCTGTGGAGAGGTGCAAACAGCAACAAAACCACAGCATCAAGACCGCTCTGTGCAGAGGTGTAAACAGCAACAACAAGACCACAGCAGCAAGACCGCTCTGTGCAGAGGTGTAAACAGCAACAACAAGACCACAGCAGCAAGACCGCTCTGCGCAGAGGTGCAAACAGCAACAAGACCAAAGCATCAAGACCGCTCTGTGCAGAGGTGCAAACAGCAACAAGACCACAGCATCAAGACCGCTCTGTGCAGAGGTGCAAACAGCAACAACAAGACCACAGCAGCAGGCAAACAGCAGACAAGTTTTGATCCCTCTGTTGTATCGCAGAACGAACCATCCTTCTTTCTTCCCCTCTCTCCCTTGCGCCTACTTAGTTGCATCTTTTTGGATTAAATTTACTGCTTCCCTGTTGGACGACGACAGTGATGAAGACCCACTATGAAGACTGTCAGGCAAGCATGTAACAGGAGATGGAGAAGCTGAGATGATTAGGTGTGACGGGCCAGGTGCTTGTTGTGAAGTTTCACCCCGTGTCGGAGTGACAGTCCTGGGACAGGCTCGAGGCCCGTAGCGTGGGCCCTGGAATCCATAAATCATGACCAAAACAAAACAAACCTCTTTTTATTATACTCGGCATATATATTCTGGTCAAGCTGCTGCCTGTGTCTGTGGGCAATTGTGTATGTTCATGAGTTTGCGCGGCATCCTTTGATTTTGAGAAAAGGTTATTTAATAATTTCCAGTCAAAAGGGACAGGAAACAATACCCTGGAGAACAGGGGAGGGATCTCTCATTCTGTCAGGTCTCGAGGGCACTTAAATCATTTTGCCACATTTCAAAAGCCCTCATAATGGAAGGTCACATACGTGTTTGAGCATGCCTATAAAATAACAGCTGGGCAGTGACTGAGAAGCATGTGAAACCCATAGAGCGCTTGCAACAACTGGAAGGTGGCCATTTCACCCAACCGCGGCGTTCGAGATTCCCAGCAATGCTTACCCTAAAATTACAGGACGGGGAAAACATCACTTTTTGTATTGAATGAATGCTCCGAGCGTCTGTTGCGATCTCAAGATCTCAAAGCCTGATGAGTCAGCTAACTACTTCGATGTGACCTGGATAATGAAATCATCACCGAAGCTAATCACCTAATTCAAATTGTCCCACTCAGCTTCCGTTAGCTTCTCGGGCATGAATCAGGGAACCGAGTCAGAAACGGTGTTGGGGAACCGTGTCAGAAACAGTGTCGGGGAACCGAGTCAAAAACGGCGTCGGGTAACCGAGTCAGAAACGGCGTCGGGGAACCGAGTCAGAAACGGTCTCCATCGCATGCGTTTAAATTTAATCCTAATCAAAACTTCTGTCTCACAGATCTCCGTCTATAAATATAATGTTGCTGTCATCAGTGTTAACCGTGATTTTATCTGTTGTACTTTTTTCAATTTTTACATCCGAGCTGCAGAATAAATACCTCTATCTCATAAAAATATTGTATTGCCCACAAAACATGTTTCTTTTACTCGTATTGAAATTTGTCTTGGGAGGAAAAAAATAAAAACTGACAGCACTGTTAAATTGTCTGGGAGAAGGTCTATATTTTACAGCAGAGAGACATAAATCTGCCTGCCTCCAGAGTGCGTGTTTCTGGCGAAAGCATACACCCATATTGGCTCAGTTAATCCTGTGACCGGGCCGTTTTCTCCACAGCAGTGTGTGGCGGCCACCCAGCGCAGGCTGAGAGGCGGGTCAAGGGGGGCGGGTGGTGTGTTGCCAACGCCAGCGCCTCTGTTATCTCTCTCGCACTCTCTGAGACCAGTGGGAAGAGGGTATAGGGGACCCGACCTGGGATGCGTAAATCTCACCCGGTAGGCTGAAGGCTCAGATCCTGGAGTTTAAACGAGACCGGAGGATTGTTGTTCCTGCTCCAGCTCCCAGTGACTGCTGAAGGGAGGGAGAGCAAACGCAAAGCAAATGTTTCCCATCCTGCCTGAGGGGAAGATAGATGCATGTCTTCAGATGTACAGAGATCATCACACGTGTTACACGTGTTACACCACACGTCGAGACCCGACTGCCGACACACGTGTTCCGAAGCACCCGGCGCGTTACCCTGTAACCCCAATGACGCTTTTGATTTGCTGACAATGTGACTTGGCTGAAGTTTCCACGATCGTTACTTTGCGAATGAAAAGCAATGCATGCCACAAGAACGTGGCGGTCATATTTGTAGTTTCTGTCAGAGAAAGGAAAGAGGAAAGTGTGAAAGAAAGTTCTAGTACTAAGCATTTTTATCATACTTCGACAGTCCTAGTTAGATAGACTCATGAGAAACAATGGGTGGATTTTACTCAAAGGAGGCATGCCTCTCTCAGGGGTGACAGCTGTTCAAACAGTTTGTTTCAAAACTGTGTGATTTTGGGAGTGGATTCCCTGCTTTTGGGAATAAGTGCTGCAGTTTGGATATGTCCCTGTGATACATTTCAGCATTCATTTCATCACTGGGAGAAATGTCTGTCATACCGCTGGGGCTTTGCACACCCAGAAGGCCCCGCTAGGCGTTGGCAGGCGGCCGCGAGACCGGTCTGGGTCGGTCTGCTCCACAGGACCGTCTGACCCCACTGTCGGAACTCAGACGGCTTCACGGCGACGCGCGACAAGAGCAGCCCCGCTATCCCGTCACCGCCCCACAGAGCGGAGCCCTGGGGTCACGGAGAACCTCAAGCTCTTTCACATCCACGCGAGCTGCAGACCTCGTCTGGGAAGGGCTCGTAATTTGGCTTCAGCAGTTGTCCCTGCGCTCGCGTCTGGAAAAGAGATCGGTTTCTCCGAGAGCGGCACTTGAGAACATTTCTGTGGCTCTCATAAACACTTTTCAAAATCTATTTTGCCATAGTAAACAAGACACCTCACACATATTGCTTCCCACATCAGATGTTCTCAAGTGTGATGCAAAGCAATTCACAACTGCTTGTGCAGTAAATTACAAGTGGCAAGGTAAGTATCTGAAATTCAAGATTAACATTTCAATAAGAGGTAGTAAAAGAATAAACTGGTGCAGAAAGATTGATGGATTTCTTTATGAAACGTAATTAAATGTTTAAACAGAACACTGTTTAAAAATATGAAAAATATAAAAATCTGAATATGCACTTCAGGTTTGGATTCAGCTGAAATATCACTAGCTAGTGGATATTCTAGAAATAAATAACTAAGTATTGTAAATATTGGCAATAGGCATGGCTGATAAACTGTAGATAAAATGTGTGTGCGTGTATGTGCGTTTGTTTGTGTGTGTGTATGTGTGTCTGGGTGCGTTTATGTGCGTTTGTGTGTGTGTGTGTGTGCGTGTCTATGTGAGTGTGTTTGTGTGTGTGTGTGTGCACTTGTGTGTGTGTATGCGTGTGTGTGTGTGTGTGTCTGTTTGTACACGTGTGTGTGTGCACGTGTATGTGCATGCCTGTTTGTGTGTGTATGTGTGTGTGAGTGGGCATGTGTGTGTGTGTGCGTATATGTGTGTTTGTCTGCGCGTGTGTGTGTGTGTGTATGTGTGTGTGAGTGGGCATGTGTGTGTGTGTGCGTGTGTGTGTGTGTGTACGTATATGTGTTTGTCTGCGCGTGTGTGTCTGTGTGTGTGTGTGTGATTCTGTGTGTGTGCGTGTATGTGCGAGTGTGTGTGTATATGTGTGTGTATGTGTGTGTGCGTGTATGTGTGTTCGTGTGTGTGTGTGTGTGCATGTATGTGTGTATGTGTGTGCGTGCTTGTATGTGCATTTGTGTGTGTATGTGTATGTGCATTTGTGTGTGTGTGTGTGCCTGCATGTGCGTGTGTGTGTGTGTGTGCGTGTGTGTGTGTGTGTGCCTGCATGTGCGTGTGGTGTGTGGTGTGTGTGTGTGTGTGTGTGCGTGTGGTGTGTGGTGTGTGTGTGTGTGTGTGCGTGTGTGTGTGTGCGTGTGAGAGAGAGAATGTGTCTGATTTTGTATCCTCCTTCCCTTTTCCCAGCCTTGGTTGCTCTGTATTCTCCATCACGATCCCAATGAGTCTGAGCAGGCTGCTGCCTCATCTCCCTGGTGACGGGTCCTCCGTGGTCCGGACCGTTATTCATCCCTATATCACCGCTGTGCTTCAGCCTGACCGCATGTTGCAGAAAATCACATGTAATCCGCTGCCTGTCAGCCAGCTTTTCTTTTTAAAGAAAAGCAAGTGGCTGTTTATTGTGCAACAGGACCCCTCAAATTATTCTGGCATGCCTAATTGCTGGCTATTTCCTTTTATACGTTTTACAGTCTTCCTCAAACTGTCCAATGCCGGTTGATAAAGCCTCTCCATCTTTCCAAATTTAAAAGACAAATAAAAGAATACACGGACACAAAGAATACCTGTTGGGGGAGAGAGTGCAGGTGAGTGCTTGTACACTGCTGTTAGTGTTTCAGTAGGTTTTTATAAGAATTTATAAAACATAAATTTAATAGATAAAAACTGTTAAGTTGCCTGTACTTTGTACTGTACCATACCCATCAGATCTTGATAAATCTTTTCATGTCAGTTCTTCTCAGAACACTCTTTCCCCAATGCCTATGGCTAGGTTAGCGTTTTAAAATCTCGAGGGAATCCCGTAAACGTTAAATAATGCAGTCGGAGGGAAATAAGCTTTTAAAAATAAAAATCCATCCCCACGCCTGGCTGGTGTCAGGCCAACGGTATTAGCAAGCTTGGCTACACCTGTCCTGTCCCGAACCCGCATTCTTCAAATGCAATTACAATCAGCTGGACCGGTCTGCTTTGGTTCACATTTACCAGAGCCCTTTGGAAAACAAATCAGCGAGGGCGTTGAGGCGTTGGGCAGGGAGGCGTGATCTCCTTCCACTAATTACGTGTCAGCCTCCCACGCCTGGCGAGGCATGTACGAAAAGCAGGACCTCCTGTCTCTTCTGGGGGACTCCGCATTCCGTCGCACCTCTGCACAGTCTTGGAACCGGCGCCCCATTGTCAGGGAGACCCTGGGGAATCCAAAGCTCTCTCTGGGGTGCAGAGAGACCCGAGTGGGAGGGGAAAGAGAAAGAAAAAAACCCCCACGAAAGATAAATCATTATCAATCGAAATGACAGAGAATAATATGCTTCCTGTTGTGCAAGGTGTATGTACAATATAACAAGTTATTCCTCTGACTATATTTAATAGATAAGAGTCCCACATGAGAAAAAGTTTTTTTTTAAATTGTACTCTGACGTTTTGCTAAGAGTTATAAATTGGATTCTGGAAGTGGCTACTTAATGAAGGGAAAAATTCTTAACCACTACATTTTGGTCATGAGGGAAATTAGAATTTATGTATTTGTAAACCGAGCTTGACCTTTATTCCATGATATTAGTGCTGTTTTTGTACGGCGTGTTTGTGTTGGAAGACTATGGACAATGAGTGTTCGTTCTCAGCATAAACTATATAATTTCAAGAGCCCTTTTTTACAAATAAAAATAACTTTTTCACTTCGAACACACCCAAAGGAAAAACTTCGGCCATTTAACCTGACGTCACGCGTGAGGGTGTTTGAATGACATTCATAAAGCTGTATTGTAAGTCGGAGCCAATGGCTGATTTCTCGTCTACGACAAAAAGTCTTCTACATGAGCGGAAACAATAAATCGTACTTGCATAACCATGCAGAACCTCGAACCCGACGGACGCAGTTTACAAACCTGTGTTGCTGGAAGTCTGAAAAGCCTGGGACGCCGTCGCTTTCCAACAAGTGCACCAGGGTCTCAACCAAGCTGTTCGAAGCAGGATAAGGAATTTGTGTGATTGCCTTGGCTGGTATTTCCTTGTTCAGCAACTACAAGAGCGGTTTCATTGACCCTAAAATCACTTAGGCAGTCGAAATTGAGAATGGTGGATACCCGGGGAGGTCATGAAACACGTTTTATAGAAAGTTGCTAAAACTTCTCTTGTGTGGTTGGAGACGTGTACCGTTAATCAGCTCTGTCTACACGCATCAAACTTTAGTAGTTTGTGAATAGCTGGGGCCCGTAGGGTAGTACACTATTGCAATGTGGGACTTCATACTGACCTGAAAAAAGCTACGTTACTTTGAGAACACAGGTTATTTACCGTTAGCCCACCGGTAAGCCGACAAGGAAAGAATAGTTGAGAGTGAAGTGGCACTTGGGGCTGTATCCAGTGGAAAGCAGAGAAGAGAACATATATCAGGCACGTTTCATCAATAATATATACTGATAACTCCATCAATAAATCTTGACTGCGATGAGTAACAGTGATCATATTTATATTGCGCTGAGACTCATGGGCAGAGGAAGCCCTGGGCTGGGGGGATTTTCTGGGGAGTGTGGCCTGTTCGTTTCAGTGGTCGAGGCGTTGTTAAGGAATTAATGAGATCCAGACTGAGGCGCCCTCAAAGTGAAACCAAACTATTTGTCTAAAATCAAATAAATCTTGAGCTCCAGTGCCACGCTTTTACAAGTCAACTGTGGGTGGCTGCAAACATATCAAACGCTTTAAGTAATCATAAACCATTCCACAAAGAGGTGATTATTTCATTCCCTACCTGTGCTGTTAAAACGTTAGCATTGTATATGGATCTGAATGATTCATTAAAGGTGGCTAAATATGGAAGTATTTATACAACAGCGATTGAGGCTGAACATAAATGTATAAAGCCATGCTTTAGATTTAGAGGGTTATAAATTCCAAGCACAAATTCTGCTTAATCTGGAAAATATCAAGGGGGTGTTAACAGAGTGCTAGTGGTAGTGGAGACCCAATAATGATTAATTTGAGGTCAAAGGTCAATAATGACCTCATAAGTTGTCACGGGAAACCACTAAACCCGAGCTTTGCCTAACCCAAAGTTTCCACTGAAGAGTCAGCCCTGGAACGAGTTGCTGAAAAGGGTAGCACTGTAATGTTGCGACAACATTACAATAACTTTATGGAGAATATTAGGTGTTAGCTGGGGGAAAGCACTGAAACATCAGCGGTCACCCAACCTCATCTAAACACCCTGACCTGAAACAATTAAGTGTCAGGGATGTTGGAGATGGCTTGCATGTGGTCACTCTTACTGCTTAGAATGTTTCGGTGATGGATAATAGGTTTAAATCTAACGCAGCCATGAGTTAAAAAAAACATGTTGAGAAAATGACAGGAAAAAAACGATACATTTTAACTTCTAATTACAAAAATTTAAAACATATTTTGTTTTCATTAGTCAAAGAGACACACATTAGTGTCTATTATGTGGTCTGTATAGATGTGAGTGGCCGTCGGCAGGTTTTTGATTCACCTTCTTATTTAACTGAACCTATTATTCAGGAAGAGATGATTTCACTGTGTGTTTCCAGGCATAAATCTGATGCTAACTCAGAGCTCTGAATGAAAATAACATGGTACCATTTGGTAACATTTCTTTGACATTTACTGCAAGATGATGGACAGAAATCTTAAAAAATCCCTTGGGAATTCTCTATCCCGTCATGAAAATATGTGCAATTGATATGTTCATTTTCTAGCTGTTTTTCCTCCAATAACAATCTGAGAGATAAAATATGCATGCAATTTGGGGGGGTTTTTTTGCAATAAAGAAGGAATCATGCCCTTGTCTGAATGGTAGCTAATGATGGAGAGCAATGGCAGAGAGGCTGTGAGTATTATGAGCATCCCGCATAGTCAGTGTCAGTTCTCCAGAAAGTGGGACCAGCTTTCCTGCTGCAATTACTGCATTATGGTCCTGAGCCTGTGGTCAGTGACGGACTGGGAAATTGGCCCAGGCGTGGGTCAACACACCGGACCAAATTCAGGTGATGGGCAATTATTTCCTGACACAGAACAGCCCACCGGACCTCGGAATGGACCGGGCCACCGGGCACTCCCCTACGGTCAGTTCGAGCCTAACCGTGGTCATCATTGCCCAACATGGGGAAAAAATTGTAAAGAAGTGACAGAACAAGCTAAACAGCTATGTAGCACAAAGCTTAATTTAGTCTCCCGGTATCGTGACTCTCAGAAGTCTGCAAGTCAAATATTCACTGCTTCCATCGTCCAAGAATGTGAGATTACTCACAAGTGATTTCCTCAAAACAAGCAAGTTCAAGCTTTAAGTGAAGGAAAGGTCACCTTTTCTTTTTTACATGCCTAGACATCTTTCCTTGAAGTTGGTCGGTGGCTCGACAGATATTTTCCAGTGTGCAGACTGCAAGCTATTTGCCGGAATGCTGCCGGCATAACATCATTTGTTGTCTCTGTAGCCCAGAGTGAATCATGCTGTCCTTGCTGGTAAGACAAGACCCTGCAGTGCTAATTAAACCAAAGGCCAGCCATTAGGTTATGTCTTGTGAAATATGTTGGACATTGGACAGCGCGTACATTTCGCTTGGAGGAGATAAATTTGCCAATTGTCAATGTAAATGTAAATAGGAGCAATAATAAAGTACATGTGTAAAAATAAGGTTTATATGTCTGTACGATTTCATTTTTACGCGGTGTTGTCTACTGGAGCTGTGATCGTTTCTGGAGGCTCCCAGCACTTATGCAGAAAGCTCTTGGGGCTAAGTGATTTGACCTTTTGACCTCATTGTCTATAGCATGAAGCCAGAGCGTGGTGGCCAGGAGGCCAAGTATGAATTCCAACCAGTGGGAAATCATTCTACTTAGCACACTCCACTCTCTTTTGAGAGAAAAAAAACCAAACAGCGTGTGAGTCCATTACTGGAGCAATCAAACCTGTCGGGGGGAGAAACTACTGAGATTCTGAAGAGGCCTGCTTTGTAACTGACATTTCAGTGATCGGAGTTTTTATATTTTACCTGCAATTCAGACGTCTATCTACGTCTGAGGAATAGGAGATAACTACTAAAACTACGTTCTGGATTGACTTTTACGTGTCCTCACTGCTGACGGCTGACTAAGAGAATGGTGACGGGAGGGGAAAAGGAGGAACCTCGGACTGCTTTGTCTCCTATGGTGTGGACTCTCTTTGCTTACCAGTTCTCCAGCAACTGCTGCAGCTTTTGCAGGGGCTATGGGAGGAATGACTGACCGTTCTCACGTTAGACTGCGGAGAACCCGGATTTTACTGGCCCAGTCGCGTCAATAAATCCAGTTTGTTGGCGTCAGGACTTTAGATGAAGATGTAGAACTTTGTGCGATGTGATTTTCACCGGTCTTGCCTTTTAAAAGAGATCTCAGCAAATTTGTTGGTCTGCCTATATCCCTGAGTTAGGGGAGCACAATTTTAGGCCCGATATGTTCCTGTTTACGAATGAACAAACAAATCAGCCGCCCTAAATAATCGGAACCATACATGTGACATCCGATACTGCCATGTGATGTTTTACATATGAAACTAATAAATTGTTGGCCTCCTGTTATGCC
>JAOVYW010005536.1:0-10735 GCA_025775045.1 Hiodon tergisus
GGCCAGTCACTGCAGACGACACGGGCTGGCCAGTCACTGCAGACGACACGGGCTGGCCAGTCACTGCAGACGACACGAGTTGGCCAGTCACTGCAGACGACACGGGCTGGCCAGTCACTGCAGACGACACGGGCTGGCCAGTCACTGCAGACGACACGGGCTGGCCAGTCACTGCAGGGGTCACGGGCTGGCCAGTCACTGCAGGGGTCACAGCGTGACAAGTCAACTCCTGGCACTGATGTTCAAGAGTGACTGCGACTTTACTGTCCTTCCTTTTGCTGTCCCTCCTTTTACTGTCCCTCCATTCTCAACCAAACCGAACCTGATTCATTCCGGGGTTAAAGGGATCCAACTGCAAACAGATGTGAGAGTTGGAGGAGAGAAACTTCCTAGGCAATATCTGCGAGTGGCTAAATTACCACTGACTGGATATTTCAGCAGCCACACCGAAGACTCGCTCCCATGGTTTTCATTGCATGACCCGCAACATCCCAGGATGGGGATGTTACCGGCCCACAGGACCGTTAGCGGTTAGCGGAGCTGTTTTATCTTGTCCGGTTTTACAATAACACAACTACCTCTCACACCGTACTGTTGATGTTCCATCAATTGTCCACTTAAAACCTTCAGCTTCCCAAAATTCCAAGAGAATCACGTCGCAAACTCCAACCCTGGCACCACCAGACCAGAACTAATTAGCTTCCTTGCGCATTCCAGCCGGAGAGGCAAAGGGGTTCCATTACAATGCGTTCAGATTGTCAAAATAATCTTATTTTCCAGTCATGTTCTGCACTACAGTAGTTCCCATTGATTGTACATCGACATAAATTCAAGCGAAAGACCACAACAGTGGGGTGAGGTTGAGGGTGTTCGAGGGGGGTAGATCGGTTGGTAGGAAATCTTTGTTTAAGGACTAGGTCATGCTTGCCTTTGTTTCTAACCACCAAAGCAGAAAGCAGAGAGCTTATTCAGAGCCCTCTCGTATGCAACCTTGTTCTACACACACGCTCACCTCTCCATGCTCAGTACCAAATTATTATTTTTATGAAACTTCATCTGCAAATCATATTACAAGAAACGGACGAACTAGAATTAGAAAAATTACAAAATAAAAATTTCCATTTCACAATTAAAGTCCAATAAAACCACAAACACAAAGCTCCTTCCATGTACTTCATAATTATTTATTTTTGAGTACGCTAATATAATAAAACCTACTGTGATCTGCCAAAGCAGGGGTGGACAAGATTAAGCTACAAAACTCACCACTAACTAATGTACCTTAGAACACCTTATACCACGGTATCAAACTACTTATTTATGACAGAAATCCCTTAATTAAAGTTAATTAAAGAATTCCCGTCACTTCTGAGCTCACGCGCGATGGTCATTAAACTGTCAAAACATTAAAAAACTCCGCTGACTTTCCTGGTCACGTGATCTAAAACGTCGCGCACTACTCGAGAACATTACTGAACAGGTTATGGTCTAAAGTTGCCATATTAAAAAGGCGCACTAGCTCTGTCCACTGCATTTTCGAAGCCTAACGTTACATGCCAACAGTTGGCACACAGTGACATTAATAATTCAAAGATTCGATATTACCCACGTGTTGTAAGTAAATGGGTAAGGTATATCATGCATGTAAATACTTTTAAATTAAACGTATGCCATACATTAAACTAATTACACAAATTAAACGATAGGTTGAAGAGCAAGCAAAACAACGTTCAAGAATATAAACCTTACATGTGTATAGTAATCATCAGAAGTACTAAACTTGACAAGACGCAGCCGCTTAAGAAGCAGACAGAGGAAAGCCAAGCACGTCTGCCACAAACGATCCTCGACTCCTATGTTGATCTTATCACACAACAGAAACAGAATACAGTTCCCTGTGTTCCAACAGGGAATCCCGAGACCATCATGTTTCTATGATAATAAGGAAATGCAGAACCAACGACGGGGTCAATTATCGTGCACTCACAACACGCATGAGGTTAAATTTGCATTTAAATTAAAATGTTCAAGGTACACTCACCTGACATGAAAATGTAGAGAATGATTATATGCCCACTGAAAATAGTCGGTAGCTGATGGTTAAGGTTGTTGCATTATCAAAAGCTATTTCAAAACAGTTCTACTTCGCCCGTAACTACTGTTGATCTCCTTCCAACCGCATTAAAGTAACTCGATAATTTCATACACCCCACACAGACTACGTCACTATCTGGGATATACCACTTTTCAAGTAAAGGGGAAATATTTTATATAGACTATACTCTTAGATTATTTTATTTCACATTCTTTAATAAAGATTTTCGCACTTATTTACAAATTAGAGCCTATATGTATGTACAATTAAAAGTATAGTTCAAAGCTAAACAAGAAATAATACTCCGGGACTACTTCGTGGTTTGATCAAGTAAACAGTAACAGGTAGATAGCTTCTCCAAACTGCCGCTGAGCACTTGAGTTGACTGCTTAGGAAAAACAATTATTGCAATTTAATAAAAAGGTTAAATAATAATCAATACAAATGTAGATATACATTTGAGTGTATTTGTACTAAACGCCGTGTATACTCTGCAGTGAATAACATCATAACTTTATGGAACGTCATACAATATTTTATTGATACAGTAGGTCTATTCCACAAAACGCAGTTGTAAAACAAGTATTGTACATTTTAAGGGTTACTTTCTTCTTCCGTTTAGGTGCTGAGAGTAGCATAGAGAAGGTGTCGCATCCTGAACGAGTTTACTCAGCGAGTCATCCTTATCTGATAGTGGACTTCCGAAATTCCTGAGATGTGAGTGTCCCAACACTGCTCGAGTAAAAGTGGTTCTCCAGGTGTCACTTCATTTTCAATTCAATAATAAACTCTTTGGAATGTCAGAATTGTAATGCGACAGTCACTTCAATGCGTGGCATTTCCTGTGCATACAACGATATATAATTCTGGAAGCAATTCTGACCAATATTAATCAATATTTTAAACATAATAGCTAATTAGCACGTTGAATACTACTGACATATACTTAGGAACCAGTTTGAGCACTAGAAAGTGAGGATGAGAAAGAAAGACAGGGAATTCAGATGTCAGGACATAAGCGTTATTTCAGTAGGCTTACCATTAAGTTACAAGGCAATCTTAGCCATTTACGTGCATTAAAGTTTTATATTTTTCCTGATTACATATCTAAACCTCCCTAACAGTTTTGAGTCCCATGTTCAAATTCTTCTTCCCCCCCCCCCCCCAGTTTTATTTATTTATTTATTTATTTATTTATTTATTTATTTATTTTGTGTAAACAGTAAAATCTCTCTCAGAAATGTTTTAAATTTCAGGGACTTTAGTGTCCGGTGACTGTACTACTGGAGATCCCAGGCAGGATTCTCAGATTCATCCTCCAGGACCTCAAGGTTTCTGACTGTAGTCAAACCCAAGTGACAGATTGCAATGTAAGATTAGTCGTGTCTGAGATTACAGCTAATGAATCCTCTCTGAGACCACGTCCAAAGCAGTCAAACTGATACATTACAATCACGGTCAGGTTAGTGGACTTGACAGTAATTGTTAACAACAGGTGGTCATTTAATTCTTTATTATCAGTTCAGAGTAACAGTGGTGGCGAAGAAGTCCGAGACACACTTATCAAAAGCAAGACCGAGCACAGAAGCATTACTCTGGATTTTTGCAGAAGGATAAGAAGAGTGAGAAGGGCAGAGAAGAGTGAGAAGGATAAGAAGAGTGAGAAGGGCAGAGAAGAGTGAGAAGGGCAGAGAAGCGTGAGAGGGCAGAGAAGCGTGAGAGGGATAAGAAGAGTGAGAAGGGCAGAGACGAGTGAGAAGGATAAGAAGGGCAGAGAAGAGTGAGAAGGGCAGAGAAGCGTGAGAGGGATAAGAAGAGTGAGATGGATAAGAAGAGTGAGAAGGGCAGAGAAGAGTGAGAAGGATAAGAAGAGTGAGAAGGGCAGAGAAGCGTGAGAAGGGCAGAGAAGAGTGAGAAGGGCAGAGAAGAGTGAGAAGGGCAGATAAGAGTGAGAAGGATAAGAGTGAGATGGATAAGAAGAGTGAGAAGGGCAGAGAAGCGTGAGAGGGATAAGAAGAGTGAGAAGGGCAGAGACGAGTGAGAAGGATAAGAAGGGCAGAGAAGAGTGAGAAGGGCAGAGAAGAGTGAGAAGGGCAGAGAAGAGTGAGAGGGATAAGAAGAGTGAGAAGGGCAGAGAAGAGTGAGAAGGGCAGAGAAGAGTGAGAAGGATAAGAAGAGTGAGAAGGGCAGAGAAGAGTGAGACGGGCAGAGAAGAGTGAGAAGGGCAGAGAAGCGTGAGAGGGATAAGAAGAGTGAGATGGATAAGAAGAGTCAGAAGGGCAGAGAAGAGTGAGAAGGGCAGAGAAGAGTGAGAAGGGCAGAGGAGAGTGAGAAGGGCAGAGAAGAGTGAGAAGGATAAGAAGAGTAAGAATGGCAGAGGAGAGCAGGGCTCTGACTTGGTAAAGCCCCCTGCCCCCCGCCCCAGCCCCCAAGCTCAGCCAGTGGCCAGGGGGGAGAAAAGGCTTCTGTCGGGGGTGAGCAGACACATGAGACAGCAGAGGGATAAGTGCCCTTGGTATTGTGTACACTGGGCTAACGGGTGCCTCCCCCTCCCCTCTACTGCTGTTCCACCTGACGCCCCACGTCTCCTTGCTCAGCTCTTTAACAGCACAGATAAGAAAAGGGTGCATTGTCTTCAGTCACTGTCTCGCAAGGAGGAGAGTCTCCAAACACCCCCACCCTCTTACCTCCTGCCCTTTGACCCCACCTCCCCCACCCTTTCTTACAAAGTCAGAACCTACAATTTAGGGCCCCCTCCGCATTTGGAAGTGCATTACATCATCCCAAAATGCCCCTGTGTTCCCACTGGGGGTGAAGGGAGATGAGAGGTGGGTGAAGGGGGTCAGCACACTGCTTTCAATGGGGGCTCCTGGTTTCCATGGGGATGCTGCATTCCAATCATTAGCTGTTTGCGAGAGGCTGCATTTAGCAAAACAGTGTCTCGGCTTCATAGCCTGGGAAACCAGCTCAGTTCAGAAAGGAGGAGAAAGTGGTCGACAAGCTTTCAAAGACATACTCTGAATACAGAACTCTTGAGTGCCACCCCCCCACACACACACAAACATTGGACACTCACACGTACCATTAAGGGCAACACAGAAATAGAATGGAAAGCATGAATTGTTTCTTTGATTGATTAAGTTCCAGATTGTATACTTTCGTTATAATATTTCTCATGCAGCTAAAACGATTGCCTGGATTTTTGTAGAAAATAATTTTAGGTTTTATGTTTTCTTCTCATATTCGTTATCAATGGCGCCACCATGTGGAAAATATTAGGTACGGAGCTTGCCCCCCCATATACGTCTTTATAATTTCACACTGAGCATGTATAGCCATAGTAAAATTGCTTATCATTATGAAAGAAAAACCAAAAAGGCAAACATTAAAATGGAGTAATATACATTGTCTAGGTATCTAGGTACACTTCAAGACGTGTTATTCCTTATTGTTCACGAAACAACGACATTTTGGCGCTTTGGGACACCAACACGAACAGCTGAACCGCCATTCCAAACTCTCACTTCATTATTTGGAACACTTTTAAAGACTAACCTCAAAATAATTACCATCAACCTTCCCCTATGTGATTCAAGGAAACTCTCCTCACTTCTTCAGTCTTAATTAACTAAGTGAAGTGAAAAGGAAACTACAGCGCCACCTTCTGGAAAGAAAATAAAAATAAAGGGGGAAAACCCCCAGAAATAAGGGTTTGGAGCATTGTCTGAAAAATTAATCGAATAAATAGTTCATTAAAGATCGCAGGCAGTTATTGACTGCTGGCCCTCCCGACAGTACTACAGCTAGGAACAACACCTAATTTTAATTATAGCTATATTTGCACCAGATCTAAAAAATGTCAACATATAAATCTGGTTTAGTTTGTACACTTCTGTCAAGAATTTCCAACACATATCTTCTTCCTCATAACAACCTGGTAGTCTGTACTACCATAGAAATGGGTTACACATTTTTTTGTAACATGTCGAAATAGAATTTTTGATAACATCAATTAACCTTGAATCTTATAAAAAAATTCATTTTAGATATCCAAAATACAAGAGCGACTAGCTAAAGTTAACTGAAGAACACGTAGCATGGATGTCCAGTGCAATTCACACGAACCCCCGCCAGTCACCAGTTCTAGTCACAAAGTGCGGCACTGTTCTCTTTTTTTCGCTTTGAACCTACGCACACATTTTGTGTCAATGGAAGGGATAACATGTGCCCGTCACATGAGCACACGGTATCTATCTATAAGCCGGGTCGAAGTCATGGTGTTTAGCGATATAACCAGCCTCTTTGACCAACGTCGTCTCTTCGTTGCTACCATGATGATCATGAATATTGTTATACATATTCCCACCACAACCTACTGCGTGTGATGGTAATTTTCTCCCACATACTCTTCCTGGCAAAAATTTTAATATTCTGCAATAATCTTCTGGCTGTCTGAATACACATAGCGGATACTACACATACAGACACTCACACCAAGATCAGTTTGGTACATTTCATAAAGCAGTCTCTCGTAGTTTTTTTTCAGATCCACACATATGCTTATTGTAGCAATAAATAAAAGCTGGTGAATTGTCGAAACTTGTCGGAGCAGAGGGAATTAGTCTAATTTAATCGTTTTGTTTATTTCGTTCCCAACAACCCCTGGGTGGAGATCTCGCCATGGGAGACTAGACCCGGCTGCCAGTTTAAAGTCTTATTAAATCCATTTGAAGCTGGTGAGTACACGGTAGTAGGAGTGATTTATTGGTGTGCTTTGGTGAAGATTTAAAGGTTTTTAGGTGGAATATAAAAAAGGAAGGTTCACCTGTCCTTTGTTACACTCACGTGGTCTTATTCCACAGCGCACCTGAATTTAAATCTTACAAATGGCTTCCCTCAGGCCAGAGCATCGTTTAATGCGCTGTTCTAAAGTCTACGGTTCCCACTAAACCGAAATTGTTTAGAAACAAAGCAAAACAAACACAAAAGTGAAGTGATCTGTACAATGTGCTACCGGAACCCAACTTTTTTCTATCGTTTTAACAAAGTGAACATGAAAATTTAACATGAAATAAAACCCTCAGTAGATGGCCTCTGGGTTTAAAAGGTCGAGTGCAGATAAATAAATTTTAAAACAAAAATTTACAGGCTCCTGGCAGGTTATAATAGAGGGTGACCCTGAAAGGATTTTGTGAAGGTCGACCATTATTGTCACACAAAGGGAGAACCACTTTTACTGCGCAGATGCCCCTGGGATTTCGATTTACAATCCTCGCTCTTTTTTTTAATTAATCGTAATTTGTTATTCAGGTCTATTTTGTACAGATTTTGTATTGGCAACAGAATGTAAATTGAATTCATGGCAATAATGCAAGTTGAATTGAATAAAGGAAAGCTGATTCTTGTTTTTTCCGTTTCACAGGTACAGTATGCGCATGGAGATGGATAAAATGCAGACTCTACAATGCACTGCATCAGCAGCCGGAAATATACCCAAAGAGTTCACTCCTATAAAACCTGATCATTTCTATGGTGATGATAGTTATTGACTTGGGGAGGTGGGGGCTTGCAAATTTAAACATATTTTCTCAGTGCATGTAAAATACGCTGGATAGAATGATTGTGTAAGAGTTCTTTATTTAAGGCTTTGTCTGTGCAGAAGAGAACAAAAGTCAATGAGGTAACGCCAGGTATGAGGCGGAAAGAGGTGTGGTCGTTGTGTAGGGTTAAAGAGATCATGGTCTTAGTGCTAATGTCAAATATGATATGTATTGACTTAAGAACTACATATCCCTGGTGCCAAGTCTGAGCGTACTTGGAGGGATTCCGCTGAAATGTATTTTTCTGAGATGTTATATATACCAGAAAGCGAGTGAAATCATGTTTGAGATCTATATTCAACGTGTTGTGGTGTTTATTTAAAAATATATTTTAGCGCTACTACTTTCATTACATATATTCGTTATTAATTATTATATTCGTGACCGCCAAACTTTCGTTACCGCACAGATGAAGCGCTGGTGGTTTATTAATACCTTCCGTAGTCAATATGAGGCCGTTAGACTGTGTGTGGTTGTTGTTTACTCTCAGGAAGGTATATCGGTGGTGGGGACTCGATCGAAAACCGAAACCCCCTAAAGTGAGTGAAAAAAAGACGGGCATTTACTTTCCCATCAGTGAGTGGGTTATTCTCCTTCTTCGGGTAACAGTTGGACACGTGTTGAACTTTCATGCATTTACCGGCATCCTGGTTCTCTTTGCTGTAATTATACGTATCACGTTCATTTTTATTGAAGACACATCCTGTTGAGTGGAGAGCGAGTGAAATCTAATGTAATTGATGCGTATGTGTAGATTATATTTAATCCGTGTCGGCGGTAGTGATGGCAGCTTTGATTACAGGGTGGATTTTCTCTCCATACCTCGGGGATAATGTCTTAAAAAGAGTACCGCACGGTGGAAAAAAGCCTGTGAATCCTGTGGATAAAGGCAGTTAGTGGGTGGGTAATGTTATTCTGAATTGACGATCTAAAACACTGGATATCACAAAAAAAAAAAAAACCCAGCTGGTGGACATCAATAGCCAACAGCAGAGGGCGCCATAATACCCCAGAAGAACCAACAATCAGGATACCCTTTTCAGGGTGTTGCTGTTAAATTAGTTTCTCACGGGAATACACGGTAGTTCGTGTTCCTTTCCCTAGATTTTTAAACCAATCCTAATTTAATAAATCTTATTGCAAATTTAATGTGGTGCAGGTATGCTGTCTGGAGGTTAAAGAGAGGCCTATTTCTATTCCTGCAGTTATAGGGTGCTCTGTAACTGCAATTATTGTGTGCCCTGCTACTTCATTTTTTGCGTTCCCTGTCATTAGGGGCTGACGTTGTGCATTCACACAACTAGGATGAACACCCAGTGAGAGGGATGGAAAGAGAGAAGAATGAGAGGAAGAAGGTAGAAAAGGAATCTGGGGGTGGGGTGCCCACCTTCACCTTCTCTCCCTGACTTAGGGCGGTCGACAGCTGTGTAAACACAGCGCTTACACAAACACGGACACACACGACGGCACGCAGACAGTATATATATACAGGCCTGCAGTGTGTGTCTTGGATTGTGTCGCTCGCCACACATTCTTAATGACTGTTTTCCCTCCCTGCTTCCTTCCGTGCACGAGGCACCAGCAAGTGCTCAGTGTAGCCTTGGTCTGGTGACTGCTCCATCACAGCTCCACCACAGCACTGCTGCTGCTCCACCACAGCTCCACCACAGCTCCACAGCTCCACCACAGCACCATCACAACTCCACCAGAGCAGCCCCACAGCTCCACCACAGCTCCACCACAGCTCCACAGCTCCACCACAGCTCCACCACAGCACTGCTGCTGCTCCATCACAGCACCATCACAGCTCCACCACAGCTCCACAGCTCCACCACAGCACCACCACAGCTCCACCACAGCTCCACCACAGCACTGCTGCTGCTCCATCACAGCACCATCACAGCTCCACCACATCTCCACAGCTCCACCACAGCTCCACCACAGCACCACCACAGCTCCACAGCTCCACCACAGCTCCACCACAGCACTGCTGCTGCTCCATCACAGCTCCACCACAGCTCCACAGCTCCACCACAGCTCCACAGCTCCACCACAGCACCATCACAACTCCACCAGAGCAGCCCCACAGCTCCACCACAGCTCCACCACAGCACCATCACTGCTCCACCACAGCTCCACCACAGCACCACCACAGCTCCACCACAGCACTGCTGCTGCTCCACCACAACTCCACCAGAGCAGCCCCACAGCTCCACCACAGCACTGCCGGTGCTCCACCAAAGCTCCACCACAGCTCCATCACAGCACCACCCTTTCACAGGCACCTGTATGTTATCGGCTAGGACCACATTCACTGGTGCCTGGGGTCCGCTCTAAAAATAGTGGACTATTGACAGTTTTTTAATAGTCCCCCCCACCCTTGGCAAAGTTACTGTATAGCTAAGACAATCCTTTATTTTGTGATAAAAACTTGTTTTTATCTTTAACTAATGATGTGCGTTCAATTGACCTTTTTGCCTTTCTTCTTTATTCTCTTGAGACAGGCAGAAATAACATGCACAGATTGCACATGAATCTACAGGAAGCGCCATCACAGAGAGCCATCACAGAGCGCCATCACAGAGAGCAGACACAGAGCGCCATCACAGAGCGCCATCACAGAGAGCCATCACAGAGCGCCATCACAGAGAGCAGACACAGAGCGCAGACACAGAGCGCCATCACAGAGAGCCATCACAGAGAGCCATCACAGAGAGCATTCACAGAGCGCCATCACTGAGCGCCATCACAGAGAGCAGACACAGAGCGCAGACACAGAGCGCAGACACAGAGCGCCATCACAGAGCGCAGACACAGAGCGCCATCACAGAGAGCCATCACAGAGAGCCATCACAGAGCGCCATCACAGAGAGCAGACACAGAGCGCAGACACAGAGCGCAGACACAGAGCGCCATCACAGAGCGCAGACACAGAGCGCCATCACAGAGAGCCATCACAGAGAGCCATCACAGAGCGCCATCACAGAGAGCAGACACAGAGCGCAGACACAGAGCGCAGACACAGAGCGCCATCACAGAG
>JAOVYW010005537.1:0-12826 GCA_025775045.1 Hiodon tergisus
TATCACCATGGTAACCATTGTTTGGGGTATTTTGTCTATGCTGCACTAGTAGTGTTGTTGGTTTTTTTGCTTTGCCCTGAACGTTGGCAGCATTTGTACCAATTTCACAATAATCGGAAATACGTCATTGCTGGGTAAACCTACTTCCGCTACAGTAACAGATAACGCGATTGCTATGCTGAGGAAAAACTGCTGCGAATCAGTTTCGAGGATGTTAGTCGAATTGGTGTACAACACTCTTCCGCTACAGAATCAAGGCTGAGGAAGGACTATAAATTCTTAGTTGAAGAATTTATTCACGGTTATCAAGGTAGGCTGACAACTAGCAGGGTCCCTACACAGTATGGAAAAGTATGGAATTTAATTTTAGTAATTTCCAAGTTTGAATAAGAAAAGTATGGGAACATATTTTTGTTTCCAGACCACTGCCCCATTCTGTTTTCTAAAATATAAAATTGAGAATTTCTAAAAATAAATTTATCATACAAGCAGAGTTTTTTTTATGGCGTTTGGAGAAGGAAGCCAGCGCATCCAAAAGGTCGGTGCTAGACTGGATATGCGGGAGGGACGGTTGTTGCGTCATTAGGCAGCATTTGCCATCACAGAGTCACAAGTTTTATGGCCCAACCCAACGTGAGACCAAGGCCGACCACAGTAAGTTCAATTCAATTCAGTTCAATAAGCTTTTTTGGCATGACGGGAATAAACACGTTTTGCCAAAGAAAAATAAACTTGGAGACATACAAACAGGTACAGTGTATAAATATACACAATAAATAGACCATTTTCAGTTCAGGTTAATTGGTTTATCTTAGACTGTGGCAGACAGTCACATATTCGGCAGCTAGTGCAGATGTTATCCCCACCTCTCCTAGAAATATTTGTAGTTTTTCAGTTTCAGTGAGGTGGGGGAAGTCACTTATGTGACTTGTAAATTTGGGGAAGAATGTGTCCCTGACCAGCTTGTATTTGGGGCAGTGCAGTAGGAAGTGGAGCCCTGTCTCTATGTGGTCTGGCTCACAGTGCTCACACAGTCTCCTCTCTCTGGGTCTCCACGTGGCTCTGTGTCGACCCTTTTCGGTTGCTAATGCGTTGTCTCTCAGTCTGTATTTGGTAAGTAGTTGCCTTTGTTTTTGGTCTTTAACGCTGACCAGATATTCTGCCAGGGCGTACGGTCTGTTTAAGCTCTGGTAGCACTCTAATTTATGCTGTGATTTGACTTTCTCTCATCAGGTATTTGTTTTCCAGGGCAGTGGTTATTTTAGATATCACTGCGGCCTGATTAGATCTGCTATTCTGAGGCTCTGCGATGCTGATCTGGTTCTCCTCATAGAGCTTCTCCATCATGTAGTTGATGGTCTTTTTATTTGGGTAGTTCTCCTGGCTCTTCAGGACCTTGAATTGGTAGGAGTCTGGGTTGCTTTGGTTTCTGGTGGCTCCAGCACTTCAAAGCTCTCTTTTGTACAGTAAGCAGTAGGGGAAGACCTCCTCAGCTCTACAAGCATTGCTTGGAGCATTTCTGTGCAACTGCAAGATGTTTTTGCAGAATTCTAAATGTAAGATTTCTGCTGTACTTTTTTCCCAGTTGCTGTATTCACAATTTAGAGTGGGACCCAGACTTCACTGCCATACAAAAGGATTGGCTGTATATCTTGGTCAAAGAGTTTGAGCCAGTACGTGATCGATGGTTTTAGGTTATACAGCTGTTTCTTTATTGCATGGATGGCTCTTCCGGCCTTTTGTCTCAGTGCACTGATAGCTGGGTTAAAGCTCCCTGATGCACTGCTCATTAGTTCCAGGTGGGTGTAATTTGCTGTGTGCTCTAAAGTTTGGCCAGTGAGGGTGAACTGGTATTTCTTTCCCTGGCTTTTTTTTGGAAAGCCAAAGTCCAACTATTAACTGCTTCACCACTGTAGAAGAGGCAATAGCATAGTTCCTAATTGAAATATAGCTTCAGTAACCACTAATGGGACTATCAGATCAACATTAATTCTGACAGCGTCATGCTAAGAGTTACTAGATGGCTAATCAAGCTAAACAATTAGATTGTTGTTCCTGAGGTCTGTAGTTCGAATCCTGCTCATCCCCAACGTGTCAAAAAATGATTTGTTTCTTTTTTCATTCAATTACAGACTAAAACCACTAGAATATGCAAAACTTGGTGCCGGTATGCGATCCAGGGACTCAAACCACAAACCTCTGACACCAAAGTGCAACTACTAACCGCTTCACCACTGTAGGACAAGCATTTGTAGAGTTTCTAATTTAAATATAGCTTCAGTAACCACTAATGGGACTATCAGGTCAACATTAATTCTGATAGTATTGACCTAGGAGTTCCTAGATGGCTCATCAAGCTAAATGAGTTAATTGTTGTTTCTGAGGTCTGTAGTTCAAATCCTGTTCACTCCCAAGATATGGAAAGGAACTTGTATCTTCTTTCATTCAATTACTGTCTAAAACACCTTGTATACGCCAAACTTGGTTCTATTATGCAATCCAGGGACTCAAACAACAAACCGCTGACACCAAAGTGCAACAATTAACCGCTTCTCCACTGTAGGACAGATAATTACAAAGTTCCTAATTGAAATATAGCTTCAGTAACCACTAAAGCAGGACAACATTAATTCTGATAGTGTTGATGAAGGAGTTCCTTGATTGCTCATCCAGCTAAACGATAGGGTATAAGTGTCTCAGGTCCTTAGTTTGAATACTGCTCATCCCCCAGGTGTCAAAACACTATTGGTTTCTTTTTTCATTCAATTACTGACTAAAACCACTAGAATACGCAAAACATGGTTCTGTTATGCGATCCAGGGAGTCGAACACCAAAGTGCAACTACTAACCACTTCGCCACTGTATGACAGGCAATAGTAGATTTCATAATTTAAATATAGCTTCAGTAACCAGTATTGGGACTATCAGGTCAACATTAATTATCATAGAGTTGACCCAGAGTTCCTAAATGAGTGGGTTGTTGTTCTTGAGGTTTGTAGTTTGAAAAAAAAGACTTGCTTCTTCCTTCATTCAATTCAGTAAACACCTACTAAATGCAAAAGTTGGTGAAGTGCAACAATTAACTGCTTTGCCACTATAGGACAGGTAATTGCAGAGTTCTGGATTGAAATATAGCTTCAGTAAACACTAATGGGACTATCAGGTCAACATTAATTCTGACAGTGTTGTGCTAATTATTTTCCAATTCTGATTAATTAGTCATGCTGATGGGTGTTAGTGTGGAATTATGGAATAACATACAAGCAATAACTTTTCCTAGTACCAGGTAAATAATCCAAATGAAAAGTGCAACCTCACAGGAAAATATCAGAATATCAGGAAAAAAAATTTCCACTTGAAAGGCGAGTATTAAAATGTGTAAATGTTTTGTGACGAGAATTTTACTCTATTATACTTAAGAGATCAATTTCCTTGCTTTATGTATTTCTCACGTGTAGGTTTTGAGGTAAAACATAGCCATTTAACCACCCGTTGTTCAGTACAAATCAGTTTTAACTCACCCAAGTGGCTTTAATTTAATTTATTTTTATTTACGTAATATACACACACAATTAGAACTTTTTATTTCTTTGTATTTTAATACCATTTAAAAAATAACAACAAATGAACAATGCAGAGTATAAAATGGCCTACTACTAACCATACAGTTGCCAGCAGATTAAAAGTGTAACTTTTTTATTCTAAATCCAAATTCACACCAATGTGGAATAAATTCTACTGTTACACATCACACAATAGAAAAACAGTAAAAAAATAGGCAGAAGGATGACAAAATGGGCAGTGATTAAGTGAAGAATACTGGAGAGACACCAGTATTACAGTTAATGCAGGAAAGAAGCATTTTGTAATCTCAGTAAAATAGAGCAGTAATGGGACAAAAATCGACGATTTTATATTCTTCAATCCGTCTTTTGCAGTTAAAAACGATAAAACCGAAATATCAACATAGACTGTGACATGATATACATCCCTTAGCAATAACAATTAAATAAACAAAATATTTTTTATAGACTTAGTTACAAACATTGTTTCCCTCAAGTGGATTGTAGTAATAGCGACTCGACTACCTTAGGTGTGCATTGTAAACAAAGATAGATTAATGATTGTAAAAAGATATTAACAAATTTCTATTACTTTCAATTGCATACCTATTTTATTATTACTTTTATCATTATTCAAAAACACACAGTAACAATTATACATGGCTACAATACAAAACAGTCACCGAGCTAAAAGATAACACCCAACGAACAATGAGGGAAAAAGACATAACCAGGGGGAAATGGTTAAACATATATTACTCACGTTTAAAATCAATCTACAAATAGCTTTCCTTTTAGAAGAGCGTTCTGTTAATGAAAAGATTTTTCACATTAAATGGCATACCTCGTGTGCCGAATCCGCCAAGAAATGCATGCTTCCTCGTCGCCGTGCATTGAACAACGTAAAAAGAACACGAAGCCAAAGTACCCTCTGCGCATTGAGCATAACTGCCCAGAAAACATAACTGTAAAGGAATGGGAATCTTAAATGTATTTTAACAATAATTGAGTTGTTTTAAGTCAAAAGTGCACAATAATAATAAAATAAGATTTGTAGTGAAAGAAGGCAATCATTCACTGCTCAAGAAATATTGGTCCCTGGTAATTGACCATAAAACATCAATTATGCCAGATCTGACCAATTGTTCCTGAGAAGCTGAGTGGTATAGCAGAATCCCAGATCTTTAACCCTTAGAATAACTCTTTCCACCAGAATTCTGAGACGTGTAATTGCCTGTGTTTGTTCACAGTCTTTTTGGCTGAACTGCCTCTCACGTTTGAAAGGTGGAATAATCAGGCTAGCGCCAACACTGGTAAGCATATCCTCAATTACAAACCCTTTGTCTGCCATTACCTCATCTCGGGGATCAAGCAGGTCCCAAACGGCAGACTTCTTTGTAATCTCCTTGACAGAGACTGAATCTGTGTAATGGCCTTCTCAAAGAACTAGAAAATATGCATATTATTGCCATACTGTGGCATTTTCATTATGAACTACAAAATAATGTACTACTTTTCAAGTTCATAATGAAAACATCAGAGTATTGCACGTTGTATTTAATGTTTCCTAGGTCCAGGTTCTGACTCCTGAAGTAACCAAATACTTACTAAATACTACAGATTTTGTATGTCTCCTTAATTTTACACACCTAATTCTACTCATGTGCTTGTTAGTACAGTGCGTTATGACTTGAACTGGATGTGTCAAATAAGGGAAACATAGTGGTAACAAGCGGCTTGTTGTTAATTGTTTTGCACAGCTCATAAGATAAAACTACTAAGCACGTTATTTATGAGTATTGCATATCACATCACAGCTTATCTACACTATGCAGTAAAGAGTAAAGTTCTTGACGGTAGTTTGCAAACTTGTTGAGACATCCAGTCTATGGTCTTCGGGGCACGCACATCAATTCGTAGTCGAGCACTAGATCTCTCGCAGACTGCATTTGAGGTGGTACATAAAAAAATGTTCCATTGAAAACGACTTGGAACAGCACCAACCTTCAGACGAGAACTTCCTTGAATGTAGTGGGCAGAGGTGAAACGCTGACTAAACACAAATGTGCTGCCTCTGTGAATCACGAACATTGACCTAGACCCACTTCTTCCTTTGATTTTAATTTGATGGAAAATCGTGAAAACTATATATGTTGAATTACTGCACTGAGGCACACTACAGACCTATTTCTTGGCTCAGACATTAATGTTACCGGAAGTCAGATTTCCCTGCGGCGGCCATTCCAGGAAGCAACAAACCCAGAGGTGTGAAATTTGTCCATTGCAGCCAATAGTGTGGATTTTCCATCGGAGATTCTGTGACTACGACACATAGAAAATATACAAATAACATTATCCTAAATGTTAGAAGACTATGTGCAAGAAGGTCTTGCTAGTAATAACTCTTAATATTTATTTGTAAATCACATTTCCAGAACAACGGTATATATATATAGTAACTATCTTGATTCTTTGTATGACACACATTGTATGGTGCCACATGGTCTGGGTTAGGATTGTCACAGGGAACTGTAATAAAGGCAAAAAAAAGTTGAATTCTGAATAATTTTTTTAAAGTTATTGCATTTAATTGGTATAAAATAGCCCTATCCTTTCTGATCTTCTTTTTACTCATATTATACCAAATTGCACTCAATTCTCATTACGAACGTCACCACTGTATAATCGGGATATGTGATTAAAAATAAGAAATTTAGAGCAGATTATGACGAGTGACGTAGCTAGCATATAAAACCATTCTATTATTTTATTTAGAGTTACATGTATAGGTTTATTAAGTTACATAGATAGATTCGCTTTGCTTATTTTATTTGGAAAATATTAGTTTTTGTTTTACTAGGAACCTTTCTTAAAAGTGTAACAGTATATTCGGAACAATTTGATCGGTGGACTTTACCTCACAGTCACGTTTCCTGTTTATTGGAATTTGTTGGATGAAGGAATTTTTTTATTATTTTTTTTTACTTTTTACATGTCTTTGTGTTGAATACTTTGTTTAGATAACACGTAACGAAATAATACACTACTGTAAACATTCCAATGGGAGTATAAGGTAAGTTTACGAATTTACAGATATCGCTATAAATTGTGTAATTTGTTAATGCTAATTGAGCGAAGTCTCTATGGTAGTCATGAACCAAAATAAAACGAATGCCTTTTGAAGTAAACCATTGCTAAACACAGATTTTAGACGACATGTTGTGTAATTGTCTATAACAAGCAGTCAGGTTAAAGTATATGACGGTTGTTATTTTTGTATTCGGTGATCTTTCCCTAGAACTTCCAGAAGTAGCTTGCTAGCTAGATAGCGTGTGTAAATCCAGGGCCTCTCACCAGGGGGTTGTTTTAACTAACCACAAATCTTACTCACAAGCTGGTAGTAAATATTTTACATTTCGTTATTACGGTCCCGTCTTTTGTTCGAAGTAATTGACGGTGGTGGCTATTGGGTGTAACATGCCAACTAAGTAGTTGAAAAGGCAAACTAGTTGATTAGTTAGAGATTTCCAAATACTATACGCAACCGGCTTCAGTTAGTTATTTTTTGGTCGTTTTGACTCGTAAAGTGAGCGGTTTAGGCTACATCAGGCTGCCAATTCTAAATTGACCTGTTAATTTTCACCTGAAACTAGGGTATATGATAGATTTGACATTTAGGCATATTTGTTCTTATCATACAGTGTTTAATACAAGTTGGCTCCCCACCCGAACTATAAAAGTGTTGTTTTAATAGTTACTCGTAAATAAACGTGAAGACATTGTCACCCATGACTCATCACTAGATTAATTAATTTAAACCCCTAACCATATAATCGACATGTTGATTTGAAGAACAGTTCTATTTTTAGGGAATAGTGATTACATTAATTCAATTTGGCTTGTTTTAAAAGCTAAAATTTAACATTCCAAATTATGTTTTTTAACAGAGGGTGCACCTTTTTTGTAAATCCACTTAAATTAGTCTACTTTGAATTTTTGTTTTGAACAATTGTGGCTTACAGATGTTTTTTGGTTGAAAATAACAATCTGGGATCTAGTCTATGAAGATAGTGCATGCATTGTTGTCAAGACAACCAGTATTATGCTTCTCTTTTCCTTTGTAGTGTGTACTCCCAAATCATTACATTTCCTTTTGTGTTAGTGAGTCCTAGTGGCGCTAGTGTCTAGATTTTGCTTGTGTGTGTGTGCGTGCTGTTTTCCAGGCAAAGGGGAAAATGTATCAAGGCGGGTGACATTAATTTTACCTGTGTACACGGTCACCTCCTCCCATAGCTGTATAGGCTATGACCATTTGGGGAAAAAAATAAACACTGCTATGCTAGTGTTGAAATACTTACTCAGATTCCAAACAATACACCTTTGTCTCTTACAGATTAAGTGGGTTGGTCTAATAATCTCCTTCTTTAATATGTTTCCCAGCAAGAGCACTGTTGGAGTTTCATCTAATAAGTAATTTGCATAAATATTAATTTCTATTAGGGGTGGGGATTTTGTATAGTAGTACATTCAAATACTCTAGTGGCACAACTGTTGAATATTTGAATAAATGACCTATAATTAAAATAAACAAATAAAAATAACAAGTATATATAAATAAATAAAAGTGGCTTCCATTATTGGACTAATAGCAAGTTGTATGGTCTGTTTCCGAATAGTGTCTCAAAAGACCCCTAATTATTTTCAAATTCCACCATACTATAGCTTTAAAATAGCCCATACACACAATTTCAGCTTTTATTCCAGTCAGCTGTTACTCCAGCTGATCTGTTACCTCCAAATTACACAGTATTTCCTCAGATGGAATGTTCTCATTTTACCTGGCTCTATTCTCTGAGTCTTTCTGATCTTCTTTTGTCTTCACTGGTAAGGTGGAAGGTGGGGGACCCACAATTGCATTTTCTGTGCATGGACGGAAAGCCAATGCGCAGGTAGGACCATCTTCCTTTGCTGATGCCTTGTTGTTTTGCATTGTTTTGACAACTAGTCTAAATGAATGGAGGAGCTGGATTTATAGAATGTGTGAGGAACAGCACAGCTGTACATCTCTTAATCTGTCTCAGTTTTTTGTGTTATGGAGAAAAAAATGACACTGGTGAAATGGGAACCAACTGCTTTTACTACTTTGAAAATAAGTGTGCATTTTGTCAGGAATAGTGTAATTGTTTGAAATTAAATATGTAAAAAAAGTTTTAGTGAATTCCATTCTGGATAGTGACTAGCTCTACATTTTTATCTAGCTCTGCAATGCATTTTCGCCCGCCTTTTGTTGCTCTCCGGCTCTGCAGATATCGATTTGTAATGGCTGATTGTAGCTAGAAGACAAGAGTGGAAAGTAAATAGATTTTGGGAACCATTTACTGTATCAACAATCAGGGCCACGGATGGCATTTTGAACAGTGTATTGTTTGCAGCAAAATAATGTTGGAGAACTGCCTGGTAGAATTGGGTCACGTTCCGGTCAGTTGGTCGTCTTTCTTCGGTGATCTGATAGATTTGTTGAAAAGACTGCCAAGGGGTTTTGCCCAGGAAGCTTGTTATCCTAGTTAAGATGAGACTTTAGACTGTTGCCCCAATTAGATCAGCTTTCTATGTGCCTCTCCTACATTGTGGATTTAATTGTTTGGTATTTTTATGAATTCCCCCAAGGGGTACGAGTGGACGCCCAGACACTACCGGAATGGACATCACCAGTCGCTGCACCCTGGGTGACCCCAACAAGCTCCCAGAGGGCGTGCCCCAGCCGGCCCGGATGCCCTATGTGTCTGACAAGCACCCCCGTCAGACACTGGAGGTCATCAACCTCCTCCGCAAACACCGGGAGCTGTGCGATGTTGTGCTGGTGGTGGGCGCCAAGAAGATCTACGCCCACCGTGTCATCCTGTCGGCCTGCAGCCCCTACTTCCGGGCCATGTTCACCGGCGAGCTGGCAGAGAGCCGGCAGACGGAAGTGGTGATCCGCGACATTGACGAGCGCGCCATGGAGCTGCTCATCGACTTTGCCTACACCTCGCAGGTGACGGTGGAGGAGGGCAATGTGCAGACTCTGCTTCCTGCTGCCTGCCTGCTGCAGCTGGCTGAGATCCAGGAGGCATGCTGCGAGTTTCTCAAGCGTCAGCTGGACCCCTCCAACTGCCTGGGGATCCGTGCCTTCGCTGACACCCACTCCTGTCGGGAGCTGCTGCGCATCGCAGATAAGTTCACCCAGCACAACTTCCAGGAGGTAAGGGCTTCCCTCCAGGGTGGCTCAATAATGTATCAAAGGGACTTATTCCTCTCTGTTACACAGTCCCTCTTTTTCTTTTGAATTGATAATTTATCAAATCAAATCATCTGTCTTAGTTAATTTCCTGATTTCTTCTTAATGAGGCAGTGCTAATATTTATTTAGAATTAATTTTTTGTCCTTTTTTAACAATCTGTGATTACTGTTATTACTTGACAAAAAATGTGTTATTGCTTATTGATGGACAAAATAATAATGATGAAAAAGGACTCTATTTATTTAGAGTTCTACATGTGAGAGTGAGAGATCCGCCAGATTTTGAAAGAGGTTGAAATGACGGAATTACAGGCGCACCAGTCACAGAAATAGCAAAATGATTTAATGTGTAAAGAGGAACCATTTTGTGTGGGGCATCCTTTGGCTTTTGGCTCAGTGAGCAGAAAGGGTCAGCTTTGTACTTTATATAACAGGCAAAGTCCCTGCAGCGATATATGCTGAAATTGATCATTGTTAATATTTGAATGATTTTATCACCAAATCTGACTCTGTCTTTTGTTATTAAAGGTAGGTAGGTTGGCAATATTGAATGTAGCTTTTTAAAGCAGTTATGACAGGGATGTGTTTGATATACATTAACGCCTTGCCCTGTGGATCCTATTTGTCCTTTTGAATGCTTTTTTCTCTTCCAAACACAGTGGTCTACTATAACTGGACGGTAATTCTGTTTCTGTTTCACCAATTCTATACAGTGCTATAACAAACAAACAAAAAAATACTCATTGATAAATTATTAGAATTCAAGTCTTTTAATAAGTTATTTGGTGAGTTTTTATTTTTGATATTTTGTTAATGTCATTGCTGGTGTTTTTCCGGCCTTCTGAATTTCTGAAGCAATAAAACCACCGAAATGTAAGGAGATTAAATCCTTGACATGTAGCCGTTTTGTTCACCTTATGAAAAGCGAGTTCACTCCGCAACATAAGTTTCAGCCCAGACTGGATTTTGCACCCATGTCACAAGCGCTGTATTTACCTGTGCAGCTTCGGTCTCGCATTTCCCGCCCGCTTAAATTCCCTGACAGTTGCTGTCCCGGATTCCCATCTGTCCTCCCCGTGTTCTGCGGCCAATTCCCATGTGCCTTCCTCAGGTGATGGAGAGCGAGGAGTTCATGCTTCTGCCGGCCAACCAGCTGATTGACATCATCTCCAGCGATGAGCTGAACGTGCGCAGTGAGGAGCAGGTGTTCAATGCAGTGATGGCCTGGGTCAAGTACAGCATCCAGGAGCGCCGACCGCAGCTTCCCCAGGTCTGACAGTCGGCCCGTTGCCGTGGCCAAGCCAGGCTCTTTCTTATTACTCAGCTAATTCAAGTCTTTCGATCTTTTATCCAGCTGGATAAAGTGCTGTATGTTCTCTTGATGTTACTGACAAAATTATGTAATGACAAATTTTGTGGATATCAAGTCTTTTCCAAGTAAAAAGTTACTAAATTTGGTATTTAGTTCAAGAAAAATATCAGATTAGTTATGTATTCTTTCAACCCTCTATTCTATTGAAATGGGTGGGCTATTTTGCCCATGTGTGGAGCATTTCTGTCCTCGCCGGATACAACCTCAGTTCTCTCGCTGAGCCTAATGCTCAGATGGGCTTTTATGCTAAATCAGGTGTTGAGTGCATTTAAAGGAGTCTGTCTTTCTGTCTGTCTGTGTCTGCCTGTCTGACCTCCCAGGTGCTTCAGCACGTCCGCCTCCCTCTTCTGAGCCCCAAGTTCCTGGTGGGGACCGTCGGGTCAGACCCCCTCATCAAAAGTGACGAGGAGTGCAGGTGGGCTTGCTGACCAGCTGCAGAGTATTCTGGGAGCGAAGACCCAGTTCTTTTAAATTCTACCCACGGATCTCTTTCAGCTCAAATAGCATCCCTTTAAAAAAAATGAGCTTTTGGTGCCGTAATGCCTATAATTCTCAAAGCGTGTTTAAAGTTGAGATTCTGATGGTCCTTGGATATGAGGTCTGCAGATAAGGCGGGAAGTGCAGAGGTTATTTTCTGCTTCAGATCCTTTGGGTGTGGGGAGGCAGCGGCGGAAGTCTTATCTGGGTTTTTGTTGGGCTTATCTGTGCGGTGTTGATTAATGGCTTTATCAGTTTGAGGGACAGCGCATCAGACAGATTTTCACTCCATGTCTGCCATTGGACCGCCCTGGCTTGGAATCTGCCGTCTAGAGATTGGATGTCTCGGGTGGTATACTGTCTAATGCCCCCAGGGGGGATTAAATGGCAATTCTCAGTAGTAAAAATAGTCCAACAGTTGAAAGTTTGAACGTTTTGCAGAGAGGTGGAGGTAGTGTTGAGGTGATGTTTTCGTCTGTGGATAGATCAGTGATATGGCTTAATATGCTTCTGAATTTATGCTAAGGAAGCCAATACTTGTATAATTTGGATTAAATCAAAATTAATTTAGTTTTCAGGTTTGAGTCAGTCAGTGTCAATTTATTGCAACACAAATGATAGTTAAATAAACTGATGTTTCAATTTGCTAGCTACAGTTTACTACAGCTATGGTAATCTATGGTATACAATATGCAGATGAATGTCAACACCCAAAACTAGCACTCAAGACATGTCAGAGGAAGGCATGGACATTTTGTTTTTGTTGGTATGGTGGCTTTTTCATGACATCTGTACTGGCGTGCAGTTCAGTGAACCATGGTTCTTTATCATTACGGACAACAACAATAAAACAGACTCAGCCAGGTTACAGATTAGTAACAAAAAAACCAGATACACCTATTCATAAAGTAAGTATTTAAACAAATGATGACTTTAGCTCTGAATAGCTTGCTAACAGGTAGCTCCAATAACCAAGCCTAGATTTCACACCGAGGACTGTTAATTTGCATTAAAATTTGTCATTGTACAATTGTGTACTTAGGCTGCATAACCAGACTTTCTTCAGCTGTGAATAGGCATGTGCTTTATAATTGATACCAGACTTTCTTCAGCTGTGAATAGGCATGTGCTTTA
>JAOVYW010005537.1:16058-36023 GCA_025775045.1 Hiodon tergisus
TATATATATATATATATATCTACATTATCTATATATAGATTATATGTAGATATGCATTCTGGAAGCCTTAAGTGCTGCTGGACTTGTAAATACAAGCATTTATGTGTGGGAAGTGCTGAACCTAAGCCTTATTTAAGACTAATAAAAGGGATCATAATATTGAACAGCAGCAGAGAATGGGGGGAGGGAGACCATGAAGAGAACTGAGCAACATCTTTAGCTGAAAGGATAGGTCAATCTGACAAATCCTGTATTTCCTGAAGTGAATGTAGAGCTTGAGAAGAGTGGGTAGCAATAAATAAATGAATAAATAAAATCTACATTGTTAGAAAGGAATCTCGCAAATCAGTTGACTTAATGGTAGGTGGTATGCTCTAATGTGCATGTGTATTGAAGGCACTCTAGGTAATAACGGCCTTCCCTAACTGCTGGCTCTGTGATGTTGTGCAGTGGAGAGGTATAACCCGCAGGAGAACCGGTGGCACACGGTGGCTCCGATGGGGACGCGGCGGAAGCACCTCGGCTGTGCGGTTTACCAGGACATGATCTACTCTGTGGGTGGCCGTGACGACACCACGGAGCTCAGCAGCGCCGAGCGCTACAACCCCAGGACCAACCAGTGGTCCCCCGTGGTCGCCATGACATCCAGGCGCAGCGGAGTGAGTGCATATGCCTTTCATTGACCGACAAATATTTGCGTGCATGTTGCATTTGGGCTGAGAATGGTGAGATGTTCCTGTGTACAAGCTTTTATTACTTATAAGCAGAATCTGGCTGAACGATGAGAATGAAGAGAAAATGCAGGCCAACCACAACAACTTAGCCATCGAATGGCGTTACTGAAGCTTTGTCAAATCAAGTTCTGTTTTTTCACTTGAACAGACGTTTAACTGTGGCTGTTCTCCGGCAGGTTGGCTTGGCAGTGGTAAATGGCCAGTTAATGGCCGTCGGAGGCTTTGATGGTACAACGTACCTTAAAACAATTGAGGTCTATGACCCTGATGCCAATACGTGGAGGTAAGGAAACTTTTCTGTTTGCAGAAAAGTGGTCAGAAAAGTAAAAATGATTAAAGGTAGGTAACTTTTGCTATTTCCTCTTATGTCTCCAGGCTCTACGGTGGCATGAACTATCGGCGGCTTGGAGGAGGCGTAGGAGTTATCAAAATGACACACTGTGAATCGCATATATGGTAACTGTCAATTGCAGCTCATGCTCTTCCCCCAAAGACACCGTAAATCATGCTACGGAATTGACTGTACTATAACCCATCTGCAATGGTCCAGCAGTCAAACCTAGGAGATATCTGGGATATCCTCTTCCACCAGCTGCTTGCTCTCTGTTGTGTCTGAAGGTGCTTGGCACCCGGGGATTTCCAATATTTCTCCCTCCCACTGGACTTGTTTCTCCGCTGCTCTGCCTATGGCTAAAAGGAGCAACCTGCTCTGAACTCATTGACTGATGCAGAACGGCAAACGTTCTGACCACTTGGTCGCTACCAGGAACCTTTTTTGGACCTTCAGAGGAACCTGGTCCATTTCAGTTTATGTTGACGAAAGTAATGGAAGAGGACCGTAAAGGGGAGCGATTCCCCTATGGAACTGTAACGCAGACGCCAAATGTGTTCTTTTTAAGTTGGGATATCCGGAATGGAACCTGGCTAGAGGTCACTTACTCAATCTATTCATTCTGTGCACTATAATGGTTTATTTTACTGGCAAAATGTGGTTTTGTTTGGGTTTGTACACAGTCCAGGGGAATGGACAAGCCTTAGGCCACTGGGAATAATGTGCATACAAAAACAACTTTCATAATTGGCTGATATTTTTGTTGTGAAGTCCCCATCCGATTTTATCATTTGTTTCCCGGTTAGAAGGTATTAGGACATGTTTATTTAGCTTTTATATTTTTATTTCATGACTTTCAGTGCACTTTAGCCCATTTAGGAATTGGATGGAAAAAAAGTTTTTTTTTTTTTTTTTAAAGGACAGAGTTGTATATTCAGATGCATGTTTGTCAAATGCTAGCATTCTTGTCAAATGCTAGCATTCTTGTGAAATTACAGCTTTGAGTTAATGCATTCATGTTGTCTTCGAAAATTGATATGAACGATTTTGATGGACATTTCCATTTGTCAGCCTGTTCTGATGCAATGGTTTAGAGAATGATATAAGCTGTGTACCTATCTTGTTGAGGATTGACGTACGTGATTAGGAAACAAGTGCTATTATGAGAAGATGCATTTACTGCCAGAGATCAACGTGCCCACGTGTTACTTGAAGTGAATTGCATCTCTGGTTCCAGGAAAAGTCCCTGGAACATTGCCAGTATGTTAAATCAGTCCATGGTTCAGTATCATGCTAAAATCCACTTTGAGCATGAACAATTATTTCTGCAAGTAATTTGAATATGACCCAACTGCCCCCAAATGTCTGCTTTGGCAAGATAGTCAAGTTTGACTAGCTGGAAAAGGTTCCCTGCTCAATTTAAAAACAGTACTTGTTTCCCCCCCCCCGCCCATTTATTTTATTAAATTAAAAGCATTTAAAGATATTAACATTGTCGTTTGTTTAGCATCTTCTTCCAGTGCTTGTAAAGTAGGAAATGCATTTGTCTGGTAAAACTTTAGCCATGAGGTATCTTACTGCATAGCTGGAACCACATACCCTGGCAGTGTCCACAGGGCCCCTTTTCTGTCTCTTAAACGTTTAAAACATGCTTTTAAATGTTTTTGCAAATAAACATGGACTAAAGCGTGCCCTAAGGATTTTTAGTATTTAAACTGGGATAATTAGTGGTTATGGTCTGAATTCTCACTACTCAATTGAGCAAAAGTCAACAAACAAAATGAATACGAAGGCTCTGGGCCATAAAAAAAAAGTACCAGAATTAACTAGGTTATTTGTATTTCATGACTTCCATGCAATTGTACAGCATTCGACAGGCTGTTTGGGTTGAGTTTATTTAAAGAAAAGAAAATACTTGGGATAATCTGAAGGTTAGAAGCATACAATTTCCATCGCTAGTAATACAACACATTGCTACCAAAACTAATGCAGCCATTGCAGGTAGTGAAGTATAAGAGTAGTTTAAAACCCTGGGGACCCCATGTATACTGGTTGTACCAACCATTACATAGTGCCACATACAAAGTTGGTGCATGTTTTCTACAGCAAACATTTGTCACAAGGCAAACAACCAGACTAGAGATTAGTTTTACAGCTTAGTCAGACCTAATGAAGTGAAGTATGTTGGAAAACCTACTCAGGCAGTCCCTGGGAGCCAATCACTGCATTAAGAGCTTAAGATATGAGCAAACATAATGGTGGCCAGTGGGCCTGTCTACAGTGGCCTCAATTTCATTCTGGTGCTAAATGAGGGGTAGATTGCAAAGAAGTAGACACTGGCCTGGAGGACCATGGTTTGCCACCGCTAACATACAACAAAAAGTATATACAAAGTTGAGTAATTTATTATAATTAAAACTGGTATATACAAAGTTGGAAAGCTCCCGATTTCTGTCATATGGGCATTTTAAGAAGGGCACATTCCGTCAACAGCATCAGGACTGCAATCATGTAGCTGCTGCTTGAAATCTGTAAAAAACAAATAAATGCAAATCACTTAGCCGTATCTGTTAAAGTTTCAAACACTTTGGGAAACTGGTGCCAACAACTATTAGAACTAGGTCAATTATAGGTTTACTGCCACCAAGTGTTGCTCAGTTTGAACAAATATTGGTGACGCACTATAAATCACAAGAGAAATGTCACTTCCTAAATTTTAATTGGTTAAATTAAGCCAATAAAGCAGTTTACATCAATTGCTTTTGCAAAAGATTACAGTAACGTAAAGGAAATAATTTGCAGAAAAGATGAATTACAGGTGGAAAGCCAAGCTCGTTTTGAGCTGTCCCTCATTTACCCCCCTTCTAACTTCTGTGCAATTGTATGGGTGCGTTTACAAAAATCTAACATTTAAATTAGTGTTAAGCTAGCTAAGGCCTAAGGAACATTTTTGGGTACTTTAATATTCAATTGTCTTGCCCTAGACTATGCCTCAAACAAATTCCTACTATTAACAACATGACCTGTAATTATGCCATGAAAGTAGAGAAGTTAATTTCGAAGTGTTTTTTGAAGCATTGTGTGGATGCTCTGTCTGTAGTTTCATGTAAATGCCTCTAATCAATGCAAGCCAGATGTTAGCCCCCTGCCTAAAGGTGTTCCTCAACATAAAGGGAAAATAAATACCTTGATTTTTCCATCACAATGTGCAGAACCCAGAGTAGTGGAGACTTTCATTAGCTTCCCTGCAGATAGGTGGATTCTGAAGTGCCGGAAGAAGTGAGACTCGACACCCCTCATGAAACGAGTTACTTCCTCAATGCTGATGGTGTCCCCAGTGCTGTCCTCTTGCCTAATGCTGTTCCAAAGGTCCCAGGCGTCTTGTGGATGGATGGTGTAGGAGATGTCCAAAGGGGGCTGGGCTGGCAGGGTCCAGGCTAGCTTCAAGTACCTAATGCTGGAGACAGGGTGGCAGCCAGTCCAAAGGGCAGCAAGCCACTGCAGGCTGGTGTGGTTGATGGGCAGAGGACCAAAGTAGCAGTCAAATGATCTCTGGAACCAAGACTTGACCATCGCCGTGAGGGACTCTGCTCCACTGGCACAGAACAGGGGCAGGCAGACAAAGTCAGGGGGCAAAGACTTGAGGTAATCCGGGTCACCATTCACGCAGGTTAACCACCCGCTCCACACAACCTTAGTAGCATCGCCTTCTCCAGCAAACACAGGTTTGGAATGGATCTTAAAGTAAAGAAGAAATGGCCAATTACAATTTGTTCTACAACGTTCTATATTATCCAATGGTTTCTGAAAATATCAATAAAATTTAACAGAATATTTAAATAAAAACTTAAGGGTTTATACTAAAGCAGTTCATTTGTAATTTTCATACAACACAACTATGATCAAGTAATCAATTCTTCCTCGTTAAAGCACTAACGTGCCTGTTACAACATGTTTCAGCAGTCTTACTTGTATAAAAACAGTTTCTGCATCATCTTCAGTCTCTGCCAGCCCAAGTACCACAGAGAAAACCACTTTAAAGCCCGTCTCTGGTCCAACCTCCACAGCCATGCCCTGTTGTTTTTCTGCCACTATGAAAGCAGACAGCTGTTTGGAGTAAGACTTGAGTAGAGTATGTCGGAATTGATACAAGGGTGTGACGTAAGAGAGCTTCCATTCATTTTTCACAAGAGCAGCTATTTGTTCGGGGTCAACTTGTTCCTAAAAAAGAGAAGATGTAAAGCACGACAATTAGTCGCAGGTCTTACCATCAACAAGTCGAATGTGGATTTTAAGAAATCCTAGATCACATCTCTTTCCAATTAAACAAGCACTAGTAACAAAACCAAATACATATACAGGGAATAGAGTCCATAATACTTTTAATGAACTGTGACCTAGAATTTAGGAGATCAATGTCTAAATGTCTCAAATTTACTAATGGTTTAGATACCAATACTGCCCTTAATATTGGGGAAAAAAACTATTTACAGGGCCCTACTCATCAATTTTGTAGACATTATGAAAATTTCGAAAAATAAAATCCGTAGTCCAATGTCTACCTTGCACAAATAATTTGCTTCTCACTTTAAGTACATTACAATGACAACTTGGAAAACCAGTGGGGCCTCAACAGGATAAATCTACATTACACTGTGTAACAACGTGATACTTACTGTAATATTGCGTGACTTGGCGGCCACTCTACTCGTTGGGATTTTTAAAGTAGTCAGTTGACCTGATGTGTACCCAAAATGTGTTGTTAATTCAACACCAAGGCTTCGCCGAGAACGACCGTAACTCTTGCTTCTCCGCAGTGTCGTAGTTTTAGACCGTGGGGTCATGATCGGGCTATAAGGAAAAGGGGGAAAAGCACAGAGATTAACAATATTTTTACCTCAATAAAACTTCTTACATGCTAACAAATAACAAGACTTAAGGCAGCAGTATTTTCGTTGGGGTGGTGGTGGTACCAATACAATAACAGTTCAGACAAATAAATTGAATGTAACCAAATTTATAAGAAACTCAATTTGGCGGCATCGATACATTATACATTTAATCGACTACTCATCATAAAACAAAGCTTACATTATGATTAATACCACTAACTGGGCACCAACCTTTTTCTTTTGTCCATGGCTGCCAAAACAGCAAAAACACAGGAAACGAATTTAAACATCGCGCTCTCCCATCATGCAGCAGCAAAGTATCAGGCCAAAGTAATCAAGAACAACCAACGTTAGTATAAACATGATTGCATGATTTCGTTTTTTAATGCCATTTAGGTTACTAGATGTGTCTTTTATGAAATTATAATTCTGGTAAATAGTATGCCTTAAATTATCCATTTAAAATATAAACGAGAAAATTATTTATAATTCGAAAAACGTCTGCAGTTTATTCACTCTGTGTTTTACTTATATGGTCTCATTTGTGTAAGAATCTTTCTCTGTACGGAAGTTTACACATGTTATCAAATACTTGCTGTCGAAAAAGGCAGTGATCAAGCGTGACGATGACAGTGTGTTGATAAATTAACCGTTCATTTAGACACTTTCATCCTTTGTGTCATAGCAACCAGATGGCCGTTTCGCTAAATAGATACTTCGTTGAGGTCACATTGTCACCTTGACATGTCTAAATCTAATAATATGTCTTTTAATAGTTTGTTAAATAGTCGAGCTAAATTTTTACACAGGTAATATAACTAGACATTGTTGTCTGTATAGGCGACTAGCTAGCTAAAGTTTAGTTTTAAAAGCTTGCTCGCCCAGAGTATTAGTATTTGAGACCATTAAAGTGTGTACGCGTTCGATAATAAAATATGTCTTATAGATTGGGTATTTTAGTTAAGAGGTGTCTGCTTAAGTCTGCCTGGCAGCTTCCTAAAGAGTTGATACATTTATCTGTCATCAGAAGTGTGTTGTCTCACCCGAGACCCAGAATTGTTCCAATTGTCCCATCCAGGCTGTCTCACACTAGCATTGCAGGTATACAGCTTTCAAGTGGTTTGAATTTTACTGGCCTGGATACAGTAATGACGGGGTAATATACACATTATTTTTAATCTGATCTTTTAAAGGTCCTAACAGTTTCTCGGCTAGGAGTCACACTTGTGGGGAACTTCGATCCACGCACAATGGGGAAGACGTCACACTGTGTGGATGGATTCAGTATCAGAGGTAAATTTAAGAAAAATGCCTGTAAGTGTTCATAACGGTGGGGTTGTGCCACTCTAAAGACACGTTTTAAAGCCAGAGTAGAAAGTAGAAAGTATAAAAACAGTAAAAAGCAATTATTTCATTAGGGCTGGTCATTTTAAATTAAGCTTACACATTCTAGTACATTAAGTACATTGTATATTTCTGTTATTGTTTCAGCTGTGCATTCAATGGTCTATAATGGGACCTGGAATGGAACGGGCAAACAATTAAAAGCTAGACAACTGGAGATTTACGTCTTTTCAAGTTGATATTTCTTGTATCTCGTTGTCCATAACTGCCATTTGTATACTGTTATGTTGTGGTAAAAAAGAAATACCCAACTAACTTAATCTTTGTCAACCCTTTTTCTGTTCCTTGTTTCTGTCAGACAGGATATGTTTGTTATTCTGAGAGACTTCAGTGGCCTGACACAAGTTCTTATCCCACAGGATGAGGTAAAGAAAATCTATGTAATAGCATAAATACTGTACTGTGTAAATACTTCCCCATTATTGCAGGCGCTATTAAGCTCTTTTCTACATATTGAAAATTTCTGCTTAATTCTGCCCCTTCCAGTGTTTTTATAATTAAGGCGCATAGCAGACACTTTTATCCAAAGCTAACAGTCTACATTCATCCACTTATAGAGCTAGACATTTTACTGAAGGAATTCAGGTTAAGAATCAATCAATCAATCAATACATTTTTATAAAGCGCTTTTCACATGTTTCCAAGTCACAAAGACGCTTTACATACAGAGAAATACAATATGTCCTAGGCCTGACCCCCCCAAAAGCATGCCAGTGGCAACAGTTGCAAGGAAAAAACTCCCTAGGCTAGCAGGAAGAAACCTTGAGAGGAACCTGCCTTAATGGGGGAGTCCATCCTCTGCTGGCCGGCACTAGGAGCTGAATTAAACAATCTAATGTCCATATTGTTTGGGGTGGGGCTTGAACCAGCAACCTTTTGGGTAGAAGCACCAGACCTATGCATTATGCACAGGAGAAAACTCTCTGGTGTACTTGTGCTTTTGCTTAGTCCAGCACTCATCTGAAGAAAGCCCTCCTAGATGTAACCGTGGAGTCTGTTATCAAAGTGAAAGGGAGGGTCAGACGTCGCCCTGCAGGCCAAGAGAACGCGGTCAGTCTGACTATCCACACTATTACACACATTCCACTCTATTTTATCTCACTTTTATTTATAGAACATGTTTCTACTGCTGTAATTTCTAACTTGTTTGTTTTTAGTGAACTAAACATTAATTGTGCAAAACAGTGAAAAAGAATATGGATATGTATTTAAGTATTTAATAATTTGCAGATCTCTGCGTTTTGTTGTTCAGTGCAAACCAATTAAATTTGAATGGTGCAATTTTCTGTCCTTCTAGCTGTGATCTATTATGTTTATCTTTGCCAGGAGATGCCTACAGGAGAAATTGAGGTTTGTGCTGAAAGCATGGAGGTGTTAAACCTCTGCAGAAAACTTCCATTTGAAATTAAAGACTTTGTAAAGGTCAGTTATGTGAGCTTTTACTGAAAATAAAATGACTACAGGTTGTAGTACTGAAAGCAAATGCAATACAGGAAATAGGTGAAGCTGTTGGAATGCCTAACCATTTTGTATAATTTTAGGTATACAATCATTAAACTGTATAAAATTTTCAATTTTCTTACGGAGTTAAAAAAAACAAACTAATGATAACCTGAATTAATGTGTCAATTCTTCTGTGAGATGCACCAATTGGATATAAAATGAGATCCTTAAATGAAGACAGCGTTTCCCAGGTATCTCACCAGAGGGAGAAGCTAAATAAATGGTGGCAAATTAAATGAGCTAAGATGGGAACACTCTCTGTGATTAATGCAGTTCCCACTGTCTAATTTGAACAGGGCTTTGTGAATGATCAGAGTAAATTATCTTGGCTTATTTTCTCTATTTTAAAATTTTAATTGCTCGTTATCCACATGACAGTTTCCAGTTTTGTGGTAAAATTGTGGTAGTAATCGAGGGAAACAAAAAGTGTTAGTTTAGCATTTAACACCGTCTAATCAGCTCTTCTCAATTCACTTCTTCATTACCATTGTTTATCCAGGTACTTACAGCTCTGCTCTTGTTCACAGTTAATTGATGTTTGAATGAAAAAATGTGGCGAACCTCCTGACATGCTTTGGGAATTTAATGATCAAATGTACATGATTCCTAGCCAAGAACAGAAGTTATCAGCATTACAATGATTTAATGTCTTAAACATATAGTTACCACCACTAATTGTGTGTGTGTCAGTTAAGTTAAAAAACTGAGTGAACAGCTTGTTGATATATAATTCATTTAGACGCCCTTCTGCTTTACAGAAAGCCGAATCCCTCCGTATGCAGTATCGCTATCTGGACCTGCGGTCTTCGCAAATGCAGTCCAATCTAAGACTGAGGTCACAGCTGGTGATGAAAATGAGAGAGTACCTTTGCAACATGCATGGTATCTATATTTGTTTTTGCAGAATCTTTTGCTTGGAATAAGCTTTCTTTGTGTATATTTTTATTCATTTTATTCATTAGTTTTTGTTTTTATTTTAGGATTTGTGGATGTAGAAACGCCAACGTTATTCAAACGGACGCCAGGAGTAGGTGCTATCTGTTGTCTCACCCGCTCCCATCTGTCCAAAGTTTTACTGGTGTTATTTGTGGCTCAGTGTTATGAATTCTAAATATGACAGAGACAATAAGGGTGGTAACTGATTAGACTAGATTGAAAGTGCATTAGATTTGTGCATTATTGCAGTTTTTTTATGGATTTTAATATTTAATGTGAGTGTTAGTCAATACTGAGCAGAAGCCTGTGTATTTGTTAGGGGGCAAAGGAGTTTGTGGTGCCGTCAAGGGAACCCGGTCGATTCTACTCTTTACCTCAGAGCCCCCAGCAGTTTAAACAGCTGCTCATGGTGGCTGGTATCGACAGGTAAGCAGAAAATACTGAGGCCTTTTGTGGTTGTTCTCGTTTGTTACTTGGCACAGGACTGTACTTGGAGGGCATGATGGGAAGGCGTGCTGATACACCAAGGTTCCTCTGGACAACTTTCATGTGCCCTTTACTGCACCTTTTTTCAGGTGTAGGATAATGCGTGAAATCTCCATATTTATGAAAATAGTCATATTTGTACGGTCTATATATATACAGTTTATGCCAGTTTATTAGATGCACCACCTGTTCATGAAAATGTCGGGTATTCTGAAGGCAAAGGGGGTCCAACCCAGTAATAGAGCGGTGTTCCTAATAAACTGGCCAATATATTTATCAGAATAGTCAATGAAACAAGAACGAAGAACTATATTAAATCACTTTTTTTTAAAAAAATTTTTTATTAAAGTATGGTTGTAAATATATTTGAGAAAAAACAAATTGCTATGGCATAAGATTACATATTTTATTCAACATTTAAACTATTATTATGTGCATATCCAAAACTATCCAAATTCCCAACCTGCTGAGAGAAATGCTTGGTCCATGCCTGTCTGTCCAGACAGTCTTCGTTTTGTTGTGTGGTTTGATTTAGCACTTTCTGATCTACCCATATACAAAAAAGAAGAATAAAAAAAAAAACTCTCCCTGCTATCATCTCTCAGGTACTTTCAAGTTGCTCGTTGCTACAGAGATGAAGGGTCCAAGCCTGACAGGCAGCCTGAATTCACGCAGGTAATGTGGTGATTAACTTTCGGAAAGGGGCATTCTGAACTACTTCTAAGGAGGAAATAGGCTGGCAGTTAAATCCTTCTGGAAGTTGTGGCGGGAGAGTTTAATGAACGCCTTCCTATGTGCAGGTGTCTCGTTATTGCGTCTCTCTCTGTCTCACTCTCGCCGCCCTGCAGGTGGATATAGAAATGTCCTTTGTTGACCAAGCTGGCATCCAGACTCTGATTGAAGGTCTGGTGCAGCACTGTTGGCCCGCAGAAAAGGGAGCAGTGAGCGTCCCGTTTCCCTCCATGACCCACGAGGAAGCCATGCGGGACTTCGGAGTGGACAAACCAGACACCCGATTTGGAATGAAGGTGGGAGGGTTGGGCGGGGTCTTCCTCTCGGGCTGCCTGCATCTAGATCGCCACTCGATTTGTAAACCGGATCTTGTTTTTTGTGCCTGGAAAGGGTATCGGGTGTGGATATCTTTGCTGTGGGACAAACTGAAGCGGACTGGCGCGCATGCGTCGCGCTTTTCAAAGCAAGACGTTTGGGTCGCGGCAGCGTCTCTTCTCTTAGTTCGACTTTGGAATGTGCGCGGCCATTTGTGCGTGACATGACGTTAATATGCTACGCATTAGAAATGTAGAAATGCACGAACAGCCTGGACGATGACCCTCTTTTTAATCCAGCATTAAAACTCTGGGCCCGGCTTTCACTTTCTGCCTTATTGAGAAATGGTTTTCGCCTCTGAACACAGCTCGTGGATGTCGGTGAGGCATTTAGTGAGACGGAGGTGAGCTTCCTGAGAGATGCCCTCCGCCAGCCAGGAGGCAGTGTCCAGGCCATCTGTGTGTCTGGGGGAGTCGTAAGTACATGGCCAATGTTTGGGCTAGGGTTTTTTATGTCAGTTCTCATGTTCCTGCTAAACTGGACTGAACCCTGATTTCACTGGAACCTATGGATTGTGCTTTAAGATAAATAGCCTTAAAATGGGTGTCTGGCAAGAGCGTTTGAAGGTGTCATTTCACTTTTGATTATCAGGAGTATTTGAAGAAGACCGGCTTGGAAGCCATAAAACAAACAGCTCGGTCTCAGTTCAAGCAGGTATGTCTTTTGCTACTGTGTTTAAAATCGCCACCCTGTTCAAAACGATAGGGGCCGTTTGTGTAGTAGACATAACTGGTACCACACCCTGGTTATGATTACCTATCCACAGTCAGTTTATTAAGAAAAAACTGGGATAGGAGTTACCGCAAGGCAAGTATGGCATCACATTGATCACAGAGTTACACTGTCATGTCGATTATAATGGTCTCTCTGAGTCACAGTGTAATTAATATGCTGAACACTGCAGCTATTTGAAGTAAATAAGACAAATGATTGATGCGATTAAGTAATTAAGCATTTGGATGTAACAAAAACCAGAGCACACTGGAGCATTCCAGGCTGCCTGAAGGTACTTTGCTCAGATGAATACCAAGTAGGTATTGTTCTTTTCTTGAAAAAAAAAAAAAACACAACAGGAAGTGAGTCTGGTGCAGCTGAAGACAGATGGCACATGGAAGTCCCCCCTCAGCAAGCTACTACCCCAATCAGTCAAACAGCAGCTGCTTCAGATGACAGGAGCCAAAGCCGGGGACCTGCTGCTGTTGGCTGCCGGGCCGCAGGAGAGCGTGGTGAGCAGGAGACGCTCTGAAAATTATGTCCACCTATGGCCATTTTCTGTGCCTCTGGGGTCAGGCAACGTGGAAACCCCAAGGTTCTCCGATTAGTTAAGGGGGAAAGATTCTGCTGTCTTTGGGGTCGGTCGTTTGCTTTAAAGTGATCACACTATTTCAATATGTTATACATTTATATACATAAATAATAAATATCTTCAAATAAAGCTTTAAATGGGCATCGATGTATACAATGCAGTTAGCGTCACTGATTTCTGCGTTTCTTAGATAAAATGGAGAGTTAAAAAAAATTCAAAACCAAGCTAATATCTAAATGTGCAGTAGCAGTGAAGCACTGGTTTAGACAGCATTAATGAAGAGAACAAATTGTCTTGTTCTGTACAGTGACTCTTTAGGGATTTTGGGCTTGCTGGAACTCCTTTAATGTGTTTCAGCGTCAGCGGTGGTTATGCGGTGATCAGAATGAAAAGGATAATGAAGAAGGAGGGATGGGCTAGTGGGCGTATTATCTAATATTTAACAAATTATCTTCATCGGTGCAAAGATTTTCAGCCAGTTAAAATCCACCTCTTATATCACTAACTGATTTAAATGCGAACAAAAAGGCTGGAAAAAAATCTCATTGTTCTTATGAATGTCACAGTCTAACCTTTTATTGAGTTCAAATTTTTCGAAATTTTTTTTTTCTTATTTTCAAATGATCATCTTTCTCAAAAGTATGTCAATTCTCATTTACAGTTTAACTATTTCTTGACTGCTAAAAAGCCACCTGGCATGACTGACTTCACAGTAAAATGTAGGAACCTGAGTTCCTGAGAACCTGAGTTCCTAAAAATAAGTTATTTCTTAATGAGTTACTCCTAACTTCATCCAGTTTCAAACACAGAACACTCCTAACTTCATCCAGTTATGCTCCTAGACAAAAGCTGTACCTGAAATTGAAGCTCCATTCGGATGTGACTTGTTGTTTCTTATTTCCTATCTGAGGCTTACATTTTTTTTTTGATAAGCACTCGGTTTTTAATCTCTGGTTTCTCCTCCGTCGATATGAAATAAGATTGTGCTCTGCAATGCCGTAGCTTGGCTATGGGGAAGCGTGGACACGCCCCTCAGCCAGACTTATCCGCCTGAGAGTGGAGGGAGAGGTGCTCAGGTGTGAACAATCTAGCAGGGACACACACGCATGCCAAGAGAGTGTGGTTCGCCTAATGACTCCGCACTCGGGGGGCAACACCACTCCCTTCTTAAAATGACTGAAACAGAAGGTTGAGTGGCGGAGCAAAGCTTTTTTGTTCTGGTTTTGATGTATGACATTTCCATTCGAGGTGGAATTTCTCAGGACCAGTTATGTCATATATTCAAGGACTCTGTGTCATCCAAATACCAAATATTGGTGTAGAAGTAAAATATGACCTGATATTTTAGTGTAATAAATTACGTAGAAATACTGGTATAACATATACAATCCGAAACTACTGCTGTTATATTTTAATCATGTGTATGTGTGATTTTATTTATATATATATATATATATATATGAATGAATATTTCCCACCCAGTGCTTAAGTATTATACAATGGAAGTGCATTAAAGTCTTATTCGTCTTGCAGCGCCCCCTGTTGGGGAAGTTGAGGCTGCTGTGTGCTGAGCTGCTGGAAGATCAGGGCGTGGTGGTCCGAGACCTCTCGGCCTTCCACTTCCTTTGGGTGGTGGACTTCCCTCTCTTCCTGCCCAAAGAAGACGACCCTGACCAGCTTGAGTCAGCTCACCACCCCTTCACTGCTCCTTACCCAGAGGACATTCATCTGCTGTACTCTCAGCCACACAAGGTCAGGGCCAGCACTGGTTCACACATTAGGACATACATAAGACGTATAAATGAATGCCACTATGGGAATTATATGCTTAGCCCCAATGTATGATGTATCAAAATTAATAATGCCTAAGCATTTTAGCCCAATTCAAGAGAGTTTTATTCAGATACATTAGGATGAGAACACAATGTGAGAAAAGGGTTAGGGTTAGGGTTTGACGTGGCCCTGTGAGCGAATTACTCTATAATACTGTTATAGTCCAAATGACAGCTTTTGAGAGATTAAGAAATACTTCTGGGTGCATGAGGTTCATAGCTAAATCCTCGCTGATCCCATGACTTTTCAAAGCGGGACCTTTCCATTCTCAAGGTACGCAGCCAGCATTACGACTTGGTCCTGAATGGGTGTGAGATCGGAGGGGGATCCATCCGCATTCACGACGCCTCAATGCAGAGGTTTGTCCTGGAGGACATCCTGAAGGTAGCTCGCACCCCAGACCCCTACTCAACCTTTGTTCACGCCGTGCATCTCTGGTCATACAATGGTCTAGATTTTTAAATTTGTTTTATTTCTGACTTTACCCATGCATACGTTTGTTACATAAACAAACATGATCTCAGAGATCTCACGCTTTAGATCAGGTTGTCTTTCGATGTGGATCCTGAGTTTAGTATAAGTCAGACTAGATTCACTGTATAAAATCAGAACTTAGTATTGCCTCTGGATACTCTGAGATGCCATATATATAGCAGATGTTAACTTCTGAATGTATATTTCCCTGTCATGTATTATGTGCATATTTTTTTTTTCCCTCACAAGTTGAGTAGGGCATATATCTCAGCAATATAGGATTTCCAAGCTTGCTGGGGTTCCATTAAGTAAACGAAACCCTGGGGGGAAAAAGCCTGGGTGAAAGCAGCCGAGAACCCACAGCCATCCTGACCAACCTGCTGCAGGGTGAGGAAGCCCTTCTCTTCTGATCACATCTTTCTGCGTTTCAGGAGGATTCTTCTCTCCTGTCTCACCTGATGGAGGCTTTAGAATCCGGGGCTCCTCCGCATGGCGGCATTGCATTGGGTGAGGGGCCCCGCTTCCCTGTTTAGCCGGCCACACTAACTCTACACTCCACACTCTACAGAGCGGAGAGAAGGCCGGAAGAGGCAGCGAGCTTTCCCTTTCGTGCCTGGGTTCCCTCTAGCCTAGCGTCTTAGGTGGTGGTCATGCTTCGACATCGAGAACTGAACCGCAGCACTTCACATGCTTGTTCCTTTGAAGTCTGAATGATGAGGCATCTTGGCAAATCAACCACTCTATACACGGCGGCAGCAGTGAGAGTGTTGTAAGAGTTTTAATGTAAGACCGGAGGCTTCAGGTGTCAAGCTATCCATATCGAAATTTGATTGGTCACGTGATTAAAGCCAGCTAAATCACTAAATTTTATGGTAAACATAATTTAGTGATAGATCCCCTAAGACATTTTCAGACAGCTAGAGGTTTTTGTCAACACAATTCTCTGCAGGAAATAATGCCCCAAAATAAAGCCTACCCTTCCTTTTAGACCGATATCGAGAAACCAGATGTAGTTCATTGTTTGTTGTTTTTCATCCTACCAGGGCTGGACAGACTGGTGTCCATCATTGTGGGAGCTCCCAGCATCAGGGACGTCATCGCCTTCCCGAAGTCCTTCCGGGGACACGACGTCATGTGCAATGCCCCCGACATTGTCTCGGATGAAGAGCTGCGGCCGTACCATGTCAGCGTGAGCTGGCCGGAGGGGGCTTGTGGGAACGAGCAGAAGGAAGTGCGCCGTTGACACCTGACACCATCTTCACTCTCACTGTGCTCCCAGCCCACTCCTCTCCTTGGTTCGCATTCCAGCTCACGTCAAATGATGGGGATTAAGTCCCTTTGCTGGATATCTTAGTTATTTCCTTTTCCCCCGCACAGAGAGGCTCTCTCTCGGAATCCCATAATACCTGAGAGAGAGCTGAAATGTGGACAGAGGCTGCTGTATTAAATAAATGTTCTTTTTTCCTGTAATTGCTTCTAGCCTGTTTCTGCATAGTGGTTTACGGCAGCCCTGGTGAAGCCATTTATTACTTGGATCCTTTACTGCAGCAACAGCATTGAATCTGCACCATATCTTGAAATATAACCTCCATATCTTGAAAACTCCTTTACATTTGGGATCAAGGTGGATGTTGGAATTGAGGCTTCCACTAGATGGTAGTGTAGTTCTTTTAACCTGCTGTTTTCAAGCTAGTAAAAGCAAATATAAGTAAATATGAGGGGGGGTTCAATTTAAATCAAAATCATTTGAAGTTGAGCCACTCCTAACTTTTCTCAGATTGGGGAAATAAGTTATTATTATCTTTATATAATTTTCTTAATAATCTTTATAATCTCCTCGTGCTGCTAATAATATTTAATACTGGTTGGTTGTGGTGCATCGCTGCCAAGAATGTGTGGACACACTTTCTTCACAAAAACAAATTTATCTAGATGATTGATGGGCAGAGAAGGAATACCGGGGCTAAAGACACAAAAAAATTCAATCTCTCAACCAAGTGCATTTATAAAGGCGGTTGGGGGGAGTGGGAAAAGCACTCAATTGCCTTCGACTGTGGTTGCCGAGCAGAGAGGCTTGCATTAAATAGCCCAGGCCCAGAGGTATCAACACTGCTGACGTGACCCCTGTGTCACGGTAAACGGCTCCCAGCTGCCAGCCTACACGACCACCAACACTGAGGGGGCTGTATGCTGATGTGCCTGTTTCTACGCAGACGCAGCGAACACAGCGAGACTGCACTGTTCCGTCCGCCCCCCCGCCCCCCCGCCCCCTGGGGTCCAGTCGGGGCCGGAGGGCCTCGCCGCCGCTCGAGACAACCGGCGAGTTAAACAAATGGCCTTCCCTGTCAGTCAGAGACGGCATGAGGGTACGACTCGTTGAGGAGAAGGAGAAGGCAGCACACCGTCGGACCGCCCACGCTTGCCGGAGAGATCATGAGGCAAAAATGCCTGTAACGAGGACGGAACACACAGGAAGTGTGCGGCTATGCTTTCTGTTTGCGTAAGGTTTAAATGCCACTCCTTGACTGAGTAATATGCCGAACAGTCTGCAGCAAACCCTTTTTTAATTAGGGTCTTTTTAATGCTGTGTGTTTTTTTCAACATCCGAGGACAGCGCTCAATGGAGATTCATTATGGCAGATCCGCGATCAAATTCTAAATCCTGGGTTTTGCTTTTCTTATTTGCCCAAGTTAAATATACATTTTGGGTAAAATGTACTGTCAGACAGATTTTCCCTGATCATCTAGAATTGACAGAAGTACCAGGTGTTGACAGTCATATGGCCAGTAATATATAGTGTGGTCCCCAAAGTAATAAAGAACATTAATCAAATCTTTTAAATCTGCAGAGCCAAGAAAGAGTTTGACAATATGGTGCAATTGCCATGACCCTTTTTCAGGCAGTAGTGTTATTACTGTGTTTCCTTACGTTCAGTTAAACCCTGCGTATGTGGTTAAGAGCCACGATTCTGAGCCACGATTCTAGCCTACCAACCGTTTGTCAGCCGTTTTTATTAAAAAAAAAAAAAAATACGTTTTTTTGTCTTTTTTTAAATGAATCGCACAATGTCGGAAAGCTTTTTGGCTGGTGTGGGGAATCTGCAGTGGATTTTCTCCTGAAAAACAGTGAAGTAATTTGGTGTTTGAACTCCGTGTGAGGAGACAACAAAGAAAAGCACACGCTTTGTACCTTGTGGGTATCGCGGAGTGGGACCCATGCATCCCCTTCTGCAGCAGGAACACACCCAGGGCTTTGTTTTGGAGATGAATGCACACAGCATGCCTGTGACTTTATTGAAATCACTGCCCCCTCCCCCCCAACACCTTATGTTTAAAAACCAAGACACCACATTAAAAGGGAAAGCTGTGGAATATGGCTGGATGTTACATCGATGACTAATTGACAGTTCTGAAACCTGCCCTCTCCCTCATTTCAGCACCTGGTAACGTTATATGTTATCGTCTACTTGTTTTAAAAGTGGTTCCTTGTCAAACTGTTAATGTTAATCCTTAATTATAATCAAATAATGCTAATAACCAGTAAATTGAACCGATTTAGGGGTTAGAATTGTTTGTTTAGTGTTGGCCCAATGCAGTTTTAAAAAGAACAGAGCATTTTCACATATAAAAGCCAAGGTTTCAGACTACTTCGGCGGAGAGGTCATGTACATGAGAAAACATGCCATTTAAAAAGACATGCTGTTGGGCCATTTGTTGGAAACTTGGGCATGCAGTTGCATTAGCACAACTGTCAATCAATACTTTATCTCTGCTGATTCTCTGCAGGTGGTTCCACTGTGTGGGACGATGGCCTTTGGTATGCAAGGCCACATCCGCTGTTTGGTCACGTTCTTCAGTGAGAGGCTGTAAATTAATGTTCAATTTCCTGACAACTCTATTTCTCTCCATCTCCGTCCTCTCTCTGCATGTGTATAACGAGTATCTTTCAGATGAAGGATAATGAAAGGAAAAAAAAAGGGATAATAGGGCTAGTAGGGAAATAAACAATTACACGTTTACAAGACCCAATCAAATCATGTGAAAGTCGCCTTTCAGCTTCAGTAATCACATTTAAATATATTTTGCACATATTGTGCTTCAAAAAAATTACCTCAATATCCCTGAAAAATAAAGAATAAGATTTTTTCTCTTTATGTAATAAACTTCTCATGGCCTAAATAATACATCCCTAATCTCCTTTGATATTGACACCCAGATGTTGTTTTCTGTCAATATTTAACCAGTTGTGTAACAGTATGTTAAGGGACTTTCTCATACAGAATGGTGTAATGGTAATTTTCCTTTCTGTGGACAAAAAATAAACAGATAAAACATATTTTTATGTCGATCAATGTGGAGTGATTTTTAGAAAAGGGCATCGAATAATGTGCTCCAATGAGGGGGGAGCTTCCGTGGAGATGGGCAGGGGAGGCGGGGCCACGGAGCAGGCAACATTACCTCATCGTAATTGCCTTATTCATTGGGCGACTGCGCTCAAGGAAGTCAAGCGCTCCTGCTGCAAACATCATGCACCTTCAAATTACTGTGATTCCATTGCTCGCTTTTAAGTCTACGTTCCCCCCACTCCTCTCAGCGCCTAGTTTCCTGTGAATCGCATGTCGAGGAAATAGTGAGGGACGCACAATGGTCCTGTGCAGAGCGGCTGCGAGGGACTACAATTAAGGTTCTCGGGTCTGTGATCGCTGCTTTGTGACTGTCGATGATACAACAGAATTCATGTAATCTGCCTTGCATTCATGGCATTTGCTAATGCGGTGCCGCTTTTTAATGTGCAGCATTTCTGCATTGTCTGAGACAAAGAAACATGCAGAACATAGGCTGTTCATTGTGAACAAAGATGGCCTTATGGGACAATGGTCCCCTCTAAAATATGTTTCACGCCGTAGCTAAGCCATGCACAAATTTATCACCGTCTCGCTGATCTTTGCCTCCACTGGC
>JAOVYW010005539.1:1811-12186 GCA_025775045.1 Hiodon tergisus
TTAGGTCTAACCCGACCCCGTACCTTTGAGCAGACGCTCCTCGCAGACGCGGTGCGAGTGCGCCGGGGGGGAAGCCGGTGGGGAGGGGTGCTCGGGGGACTGGTGATGCAGCAGGGGCAGCAGCGTGCTCCGGTAGTGCCAGCTGGAGTAGTTGGAGAAGTTGGACCCGATCAGCCGATCGGTGAACTGCAGCTCCTGATCCACCGGCACGCCGGAAAGCTTCACCACCATGCGCCGGTAGTCCCAGCAGTGGACTTGACAAGATAAGGGTGCAGAAACAGCATTTCAGATTTGCATCTTTACATTTTATTATTCAGATAATGAAGCTGGAGTACAAACCAATCTCCTGAAACTGTGACTGGGACGATTAAATTATTATTATAAGGATTATTAAATAATTACCAATTATGTAAAAAGCGCTACGACGGTGATATCACGAAACAGCTTTGCTTGGAAATGATTATTTTATTGCTTTTATCAGCACGAACAAAGACACTGGTACGAACACGGTGTGCCCCCCCAAATTCTCTTTTCTCACAGTTCCTGTCGTCCAGACTCAGGCAGCGGTCACAGAGGCTCAGCTCTCGGGCCCAGTCGGGCCGGGGGAGGCGGGACGAGACCCAGCCCCGGTGGTGCCAGCTGCCGTAGGACTTGGGGTTCACCTTCAGGCAGGCTTCCAGAAAAGAGAGCTCGTCCTCGTACATCTTCTGCACCGTGTCCTCCTCCCTGGGAGAGAGGGATCCAGAGCAGATCTTTACCTACTGAAACCTGTGGAGAGCGCCTATCCGTGCCAATTTCGGAGGACTCGTTCCATACCGTCGAATTCCTAAGAGGGAGCCGACCGCTTGGAAAAGCGAATCTCATTCCAGACATTCCCTTCGAGTCTTCCCAGAGCGGCGGTCCAGCCTTACCGCATATTCTCCAGGTGCAGGAGGATCTCCCTCCTGTAGTTCCACAGCGTGGCGAAGTCAGGGTTCGAGGACAGAAGCTGCTGGGACAGCTGCAGCGCCTCCTCGTCCAGCACGCCCTCCTTCCTCTGTCAGGAAGAGAGGTGTCAAGAAATGTAGTCAGTACACGCGCCACGCATACACCGATATCTATCGAAAGAAAGCACGTGTGAATAAATAAATTATTTTAAAAAGAGGTAAAGGAGAGAACGTCTGTACAGCAGTCGTTATTTGGAACAGTTCAATAACCCTCCGTTGAGCAGAATTTCCTATTTAAGATATTTACTAAGTCTGAACACAATAGTATCGCATGACAGATTATTTTATAGATGTCTTACTGGCTTTGAAAATGTAAGCGATTCTGACTGAGGTGAGAAAGAATCAAAACCTTATTGAAGCAAGCATCCCGGGAAGCCACGTAGATTTTTAATTTCTTCTCTCGTTCTTTTCTCTTCTCTTCTTCCTGCTGGGCAGTGGACTTCACCTTGACCCGTCCGTGCTAAGTATAAACGAGACATTCGGCGGTTTTTTTAAACCGTTTTTATATTGACCATTGAAATATTACTCCATACGTAATCGCTAAATGTATAATTTCGCTAAATAAATATATCGTTAAATATGATTTATTTAGGATCAGACTTCTTGTGATACATTAAAAAGAGTTGAAACAAACTCACCATTGCTGTGACTTAAAACGAGGCCGAATCTATGAATAAGACAAGCATAGATAGACAGAACCTATTTAGGATACCTAAAGTTTCAAACATCGATTTAACCAAGGTTAAGCAATGTAACAAGCGTCTGCACGCAATCGCTCTCTCGAATCTTCAAATTAGTACAGGTGGGAAAAAATATATCGCTACAGTGTTGATTCATTACACGATTACACAGATTGCAAAATGTCGTATGCTTGTTAGAAACACTGCAGTCTGCAAAACACATGTTTGATGCAATCCGAAAAAGGAAACAGTTATATGTCGATGGACTTAGTATTATTAATTCATTTAAATTCACCGTGAGTATCATCTAAGTATGAGCCGAATTAGCAAATATGATATCTAAATATTAAAGCAGTAGCTACTTACCAACAGTACTACTAATTTCTCCTTTGGTTTCCAACTGGTTCACTTAATAAGTCCAATAAGAAAACAAAAATTCCAGTTTTGACGTTTAACCACTATTATTATTTACTTCCGTCTTTGTAATAAAACGTCATAGGAGCGGTGAGTATTATATTTCACGTCTTCAATATTACTGGTGAATTGAAACGGGTCGACGGCGTTTCTTCAACAAAAAAAATCTAAAACAAGACTTCCGGTTTGGGTCAAAATAAAAGTTCCTAGAGTGACGGGCAACTAAAACGGATGAAAAATGCTTATTACAACGGTTTTAAATATTATTATGAATGAAGTTAATTAAATAATTTTGATGATAATTCGTCCAAAAGTTTATTATAAAAGATACTTTATTTGTTTTCGGTAATAAATGAGTAGATCAATTTACTTAATTTAGGTGCACGTGAAGACTATCCATCGATGCAAAGGAACTTTTATTTTGACGTTTTTTTCTGTTTTCGGAACCCAGCAGTGACTTCTCGTCCGTTCTCACTAAAAGCAAGGTGTTTCGAGTCGGATGTCAGAATTTTCGTTAGAACGTTTATGCACGCTGAAGGGATTTGATGATCGCGCTTTTAAAAATGTTTTATTTGATTTGACGGGCTTGTACAAATGTGCTGGTTAAAGCCCCACCCCAGCTGTTGTATCATTGAGCAAGGTACTTAAACTGAACACAAAGTTTTTCTTAAAGCTGAAAAGCTTTAAGACTGCACTGTCAAGCGAACTGAAAATAGTAAGAAAGTAAATGCTGAGACGCATACACAATTGCTTTTCAAACTTATTAATCCTTTAACAAAAGTCTTTATTGGAAATAATGCATACCAATTTAATTAATAAATGCCATTACACACACACTGACACACACACACACTTGCTACATTACTGCAATTATACTGTAACGGGGATGGAAAGCAGCGCCAATGGTGTTTAACCATCCCCGAGGTGGCTGCTGGGAAGCCTGGCTCCCGAAATGTAAATTATGTAAATAATGTGTTCGATGTTTCGTGTTTCTTTAATGTTGATGTGTAGAAGTTCAGTTGACTTAACTGTATCGTTTAATGTCTTTGTGGTTATGATTTAGTTCCCTCACCGTGGGCTGGTTTAACTTGTGCGTGTGAGGGCTTTCTGCGGTTTCAGTTGTGTTATCAGTTCTTTTCACTGTCAGTTCCGCCTTTCTCAAGGCGGTTGTAAGGGCATGTGTTATTAAAGAGCACGCCTTCCTGTTGAGATCTGTGTCTGACTCCTTGCTTGATCCAGTAGAATAGTAACACTCCGAAAAACGATGCAATACTTTTATTCTAGTAAGGACAAATTATGTTTTTTTTGTTATTTTGTGGCTGAACTGCTTCAGGTAAAAAATAAAAAATTTATTTTTAAAATTTATTTTTATTTTTTAAGTATAAAAGCTGCTATATTTCTGAGTCAGTCAAGGGTGAGTGCCCCGTTCCAATGTATTCTGGGACTCTGCCCTTGATCATTACAGTGACGTGGACCTCCCACGAATGATTCCGAGCGGATTCTGCACAGAGCGTGGCCTAGAGCTCATCCTAGGGGTTACAGGATCGTAGATGGAACCCATTCCGGAATCCTGTTCAGTCCATTTTCCCTCTGTCGCCGACAACCATTCTGCCACATTATTTAGCGTTTCTGTCGATCGTCTCAAGTAACTGTCCTCCGTGCTGTGGCAGCTGGGTGCGTTGCTTCCGCTCACTGAAAATGACACAGCAAAAGGGGTGTTAGACGTTACGCTCTGTAGCCATTGATGGTAGGAAATGGTCTTTTATTATAAACAGTTTTAGACTAATGAGCAATTAATTGCGTGTGTAAGAGGTAAGTGTAATATATATTGAATTGTAATTTAATTTAAATATTGAAAAGTTAATGTGTTTTTTTCATGTATCGAAATATGTATCGAATCGTGGGCCTAGTATGCATTAAAATAGGGTTTCTCCCTTGATCTACACAACCTACTCAATGCAAATCAATCAAAACTAAAAAGTGAATTAGATAAGTATTTGCTCCCTTTGCTTTTAAACTGATAAATAAGCTCAGTGCACCCAATTGCCTTCAGAATTCCCACAATAAGTAAAAATGGACTCATATTTAGGCAAAGAAAGTGGTTTACATTACTTAAGAGTTACATTACAAAGGGTAGTGCATTCAAAGGCACTAACATGAAGAAAAAGGAGGCATACAAATGGTTAAAAGATTTTCCAACTGAAACAGCATGGGTAGGTATTTTACTCACTGGATGGCAGTATAAATTCAATGCTGCGCCCCCTGGTGCGAAGCATGCTGAGGCTGTGTGTCTCTTGATCCAGATCTTTCAGTGTCGTTTCTATGGTTTCCTTTATCTTGTTCTCTCTCCTCTTCCATTCCTTCTCAAACTGGTTTCTCATTACAAAGGGCTTCAGCTTTCTGGTGCGTTTGTCATCATCTGTCTCTCCTCTCACTGTACAAAGAATATAAAATATTTTTGGGATCTTTATGATACACAGGTGTTTTAGAATTTCCTTAAGTGAAATCGTTGATTTGTATGGCTTCTTACAATAGAGCACAGTGGGTCGCCATTACTTCAATAACTATGCAAGTCCCACCAGAACCAATAGGAATGTCTGATCTGCTCTGAGCAGATGTTTTACAGTGATATCACAATCCCTGTAACATTTTTTCACAATGCCTTTGATTCGTCCGGATTTCGTCCTAAACATTGTTTTTATTTGGTTGATGAAGAACTAGAACATCTTTTCTGAACTATTGCCAGTCACTCGTTTACGTTTTTTTCTCATATATTATAAAATATTCCCCAGAAGTAAAATGGAATTATAGGAAATGAACGGGCACACTGCATTTGGAAAAATTGTTTTTTTTGTGTGTCACTGCTGTGTTGAGTGAACAAATTCATGTTTATTTTATTTATTTATATTATACTCACGGTTTGGTGTTATTGGGGCGCTGCTTGTTAACTTTGCAGGAAGTTTGCCCCTTTCTATGTCTTCCACCAGCTCCCTTAGGGACCTTTTGAACTTCTTTGTCAGCTCCTCCTCTCTCCTACCCCATTCCTCCTCAAACATTTCTTTCATTTTCTTAGTGTCCCCCTCCTTGACTTTAGCCTCCAATGTCTGGAAAATTTGTGTCATATCAGGAGAGAAATGCTGCATTCTGTTTTCCAAGACCATCTCCTCAATCTTCTCCAGAAGCTCTTTGACCTGAGTGCCATCCCCCTGGTTCTTGTTGTCTAGAACATGATACCTGCATCCACATTTCTCCACAAGCTCCTGGAGAGCCCACCCTTCCCTCTCGATGTGCTGCTCAATGATTATATCTCCCAGGGTGTCTCCATAGGTGAATAGCACCATTGCATGCTTCCACGCTCCCTCGCCGAGCACCTCCAAGTGTTCCTCCAGCACTTTCCTGTCGTGCTCCGTGAAAGACAGGTCTACAGGTACGACCATGAGGAACGCATGGGGTCCAGGGGAGCATAGAGTTAAAAATCCCAGCACAGTGTGACTCCACGCATCCTCAGTGCTCTGTAAGAGATGCCGCCTCCAGCCTGGTGTGTCGACCACGCAGATCCGTCTTCCATCTACATCAGACTGTGCATCCTTACATTCTATGCTGGCGCAGGTAACAAACGCCTCCCTGCCCAGGATTGTGCTCCCTGACGCAGTCTTCCCTGTGTTTCCCCCCCCTAGCAGCACCAACCTCAGTTCTGGGAGCTGACACGAGGCTTCTACAAGTAAGAACACACATGTCAATAGAGAATCCATATTTTTAAAGGCAAGTGCCTTTAGAATTGTTTTTTCTGCACTCTATTCTGTACAATAAAATACATTTTTGAAGTCGGTGTCTTTTTTCTAAATTAGCAAATTATTTTGCTAAACTGTCATGAAGTTTTACAAAGGAATTTTATGGTACGCACCTGACATTTAACCTGACCTGAACACCTGTGAAGATGTAAGTTAATATGAAAAAAAAATTACGTTAACAATAAGATATGAAGGACCTTTCACGTTACCTTTGGCTCTCTCTCGCCGATTCCTCAGTCGTATCCTTCTCTGTTCTGCCCTTTCCTCCATTGTTCTCCTCTTCTCCTCAATGACCCGCAGAACCTTCTCGTCTACCTCGTAATGGTCTCCATTGTTTCCTCCTGCCATCTCCTCAATCTTCTCCAGCAGCTCTCTAACCTGATCGCCATCCGCTCCGCACTCATTGTCGAAAACGTGGTACCTGTTCCCACATTTCTCTACCAGCCACTGGAGGGCCTTCCCTTCTCCCTCTATGTGCTGCTCGATGGTTTTGACCCCGAGACAGTCGCCCCCGGTGAACAATACTATGGTGTACTTCCAAATTTGTCCTCCGAGAAGCTCCAGGTGTTCTTCCACTGCTGCCCTCTGCTTCTCAGTGAACGACGCATCTGCCTCAACAACCAGAAGGAAGACACTGGGTCCAGGAGGACAGAGGAGCAGGCTACACGCAATCTCCTGCTTGAGAAGTTCTGGACTCCTCTTGACAGAAATGCTCCCCCACCAGCCAGGTGTGTTGATCACAGTGACCCGTCTGCCGTCTACTTCACCCTGTGTTTTCACACTGAGGGCCTTTCTCCTCTCAGTTCCCTCTGTTCCCAGGATGGTTTTCACCGACGAACTTTTCCCAGCATGCCTGCTACCAAGAAGAATAATTCTGACTTCCGGCAATCTCTGTCTTGTTGCTGAAAATCAGAATGATCAAAGAATGATGACTGAATGAAAGCAGTGGCGCAGATTCAAGTAAACTGGAAATGAAATTGAATGAAAGTAAGTGTATTAGTCAGGTTTCGAAAGATTCAGATACCTTTCCAATGTATGGAGCCAGGGATCAGCACGGTGTGTCAGAACATAAGATGTACTTACCACTCAGTATCTTTCTTTGTTGCAGCATATTCTCAGATCGTTTTTGTGCACTTTTCATCACTTGTTTCCACTTCTCCTCCATGACCTGTAGAACCTTCTCCTCAATCTCATAATGACTTCCATTGTTTGCTGCCACCATCTCGTCTATCTTCTCGAGCAGGTCTCTGACCTGAGTGACATCACCCCTGTTCTTATTGTCAAAAACGTGGTACCTGTTCCCACATTTTTCCACAAGCAAGCGGAGGGCCTTCCCTTCAGCCTCAATGTGCTGCTCAATGGTTTTGTCTCCCAGCCAGTCTCCGTTGGTGAAGAGCACAATAACGTATCTCCAGACTCTGTCACCGAGAAGCCTCAAGTGTTTTTCCAGTGTTCTCCTGTGCTCTTCGGTGAAGGCGCAGTCCACAGGGACAATCAGGAGGAAAACGTGGGGCCCGGGCAGGCACTCGGACGCGCTCCGCTTGATCTCCTGCTTGTCCCTCTCAGGAGTCTTCTCCAGACTGTGGTAGCCTCTCCAGCCCGGTGAGTCGACCACGGTAAGCTGTCGACCTGCGACCTCCCCTCACCTCGTCTCGCACTGTGCCGTTCTCACCCTCCCCGATTCAAATTTCTCACACCCCAGGATGGTGTTTCCCGTGGAGCTCTTCCCAGACCACCTCCCTCCGAGCAGTACGATCCGAAGCTCCGAGAGACGGCGTGGTCCCCCTGTCGGAGATGAATACGTTCAACGTCTGAGTGTCTAAACCTTGGCTTGAACGCATCATGCCTCACGTGGGAAAGGAAATCAGCTTGAATTCTTTGTGTCAAGCAGAATGTATTTTACTACTGAGAAAAGCTAGTTGCGTTCACGTAACTAGTTTCCTCAACTAGTTTGTTTGGTTTTCTGGCAACTGCTTATTTATTTTATAATAAATAATAAATTTATAAAGGGCTATGACAAAGTCTGATTGAAACAGATGTAAAAACTTGAAGGCAAAAATATATTCGATGTTTTTTCCTCAGATTTCTTTTTATAGGTTTTTTTAATTTTGTGCTTTACTGTCATGTGGCTCTTTATGCACTAATTAATTATACCTCTTAGGTAATCACTATTGACCTAAGCAGAAGAAGGCGCTTCATTTGCATAGTGAAGCATATTTGCATACAATGTCTTGACCATAGTCAATCCACCCAACCAAACTGATAAGTTTAGGATTTAACTGTCCTATTCCCTACTCAATGTCAGGTCAGGCTGAATACATTTTTCTAAAAGCGAACATTACAGGAGAATTGTTCTTCATACCAGGAAGTATTATGTCAACTTTATTAAACACGCCCTCTTTTAAATAGCCGGTTGAGCAGGATTTGTTTTTTCAAACCAGGGAGTAATTTATCACCTTTATTTTTAAACCAGGAAGTAATTTATAACCTTTATTGAACTCTTTTAAAGAGCATGTTGAGCAGGATTTGTTTTTCACCCTTAAAAAATGCAAATAAACCACCTTCTCTCTAATGGACAGCATTAGATAGACAGGAAGTCAGATTAAAAAACCAAAACGCACATAGTTCCTTACATTCCTTACAACAGAAAGTGTTGAAGTGTTGAAACTTCTAACTCAGTTTCCATGGGTCTTTTTATTCACTGTCCCCTATATTATAGAGCTCTGGTTGAAAGGAGGTTACTTTAAGGGAAATCGCACTGAGGAAACACCGGCTGTCTACGCCACAACATCGCAGCGAGAGTGCGGACAGGTAACCGACTGGGTTGGGAAATGTAATTATTCAAATGTAATTGAAAATGTAATTATTGCCAGAGCACTGATTATATGGTCCTGAATGTAACGAGTAACATATTCAGTTACTTTATATTTAAAATAAGCTTATTCAGATCCCTTCTAAAATACTTAATTCTTTATCAGCCAACCTTAAACTCAGTGATTAAAAGCAGAGATAAACTTTAAAGTTATGCTTTTGATGTATGCTTTGATGTCTTAAGCTCGAACAACTGAAACCCAGAGGTCTGAAGCTGAGCAACTGAAACCCATGGGAAGATTTTTTTCAAAACCAAACGACGCAAAAACGTACATATGTCATAAATATATAATAAATCTGCTTGGCAAGCTAAGGTTATGGTTTAGTAACAACATTTAAAAGATCATTACTTAAATATGTGTTGGCCAGGCTCAAAGATGGTGAACCAGAAGATAACAAAATATAAATGAACTCACGGTTATTTTCTGTTGCCATTTCAGTCCGAACCTTCTCTCTGTCTCACAGTCAATATTTTTTACAAAGTCTTACGTTGTTCTCCGTGCAGAAAAACCGGTTAATTTGCATTGTTCCTGGAAGAACACTCCCTTTGTCTGTGTATCCTACAAAACACCGGCTGACAAATATCTACGTTTTATTCAAAATCTCCTTAAACCTGGTGCTTTTCGTAGTTCTCGGAGCCTGGCGTTTCTTTACAGCAGAACAGTTTTGAAAACAAATGTAGGAGTAGGAGCATGCCAGAAGATTACCCACCGGGGTCAATGCGAAATTTCATTAATGTCACCGACCATTCACGTACTTTTATTGATATTTTGTGAGAGGGACTGACACAGGATCAGCCACTGATGGTCTTTCCCTCCAGATGGTCTGTGACGTCAGGCTCTGTCTGTGGTACAACACAGAGCCAATAGCCATCACTAATGGCCCATTGAGTACGCTGAGCAGCTTTTGTAGTGCATTGATGACAGCACACAGGAACCAGTGTGGGAAACTCAGATCAGCTCTCTACTCACAGTGACGACCAGCTACAATACAGAGGACACATCTGTGACATCTGGACTGACCGTAACAATGTATCATCCTCATTAAGCCGTAGTTTGTTAATTACTATAGTATCTTAAAACTATACTGAAGATTATTTACTTAACTAAAAAGGAAAATGGCACACCTTTTTGTAATTAGATCAATTCAAAACTCAATTCAAACGCTTTTGGAAAATATAATCTTAAATATCATGCACTGAAAATTATTGCAAATAAATGATGTATCGGTATAAGAAATTATAGATTTTATGGTTCAAAATTAAATGAAAAATTCTGCAATAATTATTCACAATTTTTTAAATGATAGCACTGTGTTGTCAAATGTAAATATGTCTGAAATCAATTTCCACCGAATCATCTATTGGTCACGATCATGAAGGGAAACTGTTATAATCTCACACGTGTTCACTGTGATGATGAACGTGTGCTCTTTCAGTGTCATTGATCCCAAAACCAAGCAGCAGATCTGCCCTCGTTACAAGGTCACCACATTCCCAGATACTCCCAGATACAGTGTTCAGCTGGTTTCCAACCCCCCCCCCCCCCCCAACGTCTCTTCATAGAGCGTGTGGCTCCCCCACACTCCTCATTGTAGTCCTGAGGTCTCCTATTGGCCACACACTGTGGGAAAC
>JAOVYW010005541.1:0-12184 GCA_025775045.1 Hiodon tergisus
GCTAATACAACCCCAACCCCCCCCACCCCCCCCCCCCGCTCCTCCCTCCCAGCAGCATGTTGTGGTTTAATGAGCTCTGTAATTGCTAAGCAACATGGCACCTTGTTCTCTGGTTCAAGGTAATGCAAAAACGAGAATTTTTCCTCTTTAAAATACAGAGTTCATGTGGTTCTTGTTAGAGGAGGCTTATCGTATTACTTGGTAATTTTCATTGTTACATGACTACCTAAGTTGCTCCCTTTGAAGAGTCTGCCCTTTCTTCCAGTGTGTGTGAAGCACGGCGGCCAACCTGTCGCCCAACAGCAAACTGGCGCACCTGAGCAGCGTTCCTGTTGACTCAGGAAGCCAAGGAAATGAGAGAGGAGACCAGCAGAAAAGTAACACACTTAATGAGTAAACTGAAACAAAGCGTCAGGATTCGTTCAGTGTTTTATTCTTTTACGTCTGAAAGCAGCTGTGTGCCGTGGTCGTTAAGGTGTCGGAAAAAACTGATTACAGGTCCTTGTCCCGGTACAGCTGCCAGATCCATGAGCACGGTGCTCAACCTGAATTTCTCCATGCGAATGCTTGGCTGTACAGATGGGCCAAGAGTAAACTTGTGGGCCACTCTGGACTAAGTGCCCACACTGAGAATCTGAAATAATGAATAATTTATTCAGCGTCTCTAACCCGGGGAGGTGAGGGTGGTTTGCTGTAATTGGGCAGCACTTGTAGTCTATGGTGCCCCACCTGGAGGCTGCATGTTTGGGCCAGATCATCTGCAGCGCTAAGCGCTATATGGATTTCCAGATGTGAGCCAAACCGAAGCTACCACCTGTGATCACAGCTTCCGGACCCGTCGGGCTCTGTGTACATCTCTCTCAGCCTGTGTTCCCATGTTTCTGCGTAGCTCACTACTTCGAATTTTCATTACTCTTGTTTTAACTCTGTCTACACATCTCTAACCGTACTTGTGTTGTTCATCAATATTGATGCATACAATACCATAATACAAATGGAATGTTATGGACTCAAAGACCCTTGTTCGCTATTGTTAAATGAGATAAATGAGAAGGACTGTAATGTTTTACCATCAAACATACCCAGCAAATGGATGTCAAGCAAAAATACTCATCAGGACCGAGATAAGAATGTATCATGACAACACCGGGATAAAACTCCAATACACTCAATTGTTTCATTCTGTACTGAATGAAAGAATACAATCCTATTGTGGCTGAAGTCTGTGTAGCAATACTGTGCAGTATCGGAGGGTGTGCAGCCTTCAGGGTGTGAAATTAGTTCAATTGCCGATTCCAAAACAAACTGGGGAGAAAGGACATAAATAATTGGTGATTCCAAAAAAAAAAAAGAATTATATATATAAATATTTAAAAAAAGTGGTATTAATTACTTAAAACGTTGGGCCCAAGCCTACGGAACATTGCAGTCCTAAAAATAAACATAATGTCACATAGTTTTGTGTAGTCTTAAAACTGAACCAGCTTAACATTTGGATGCACTTATTTCAGATACACTTCAAATAACTGTATTCATTTAACCTAAACTGTATGCAATAGTCCCAGGTTAAAAGCTCTGTAGCTGTTTTTTCAAGCTCTTCCACATCCAACATCTGTGTCTGGTGATGGCCTTAACAGACCCAATTTTTTTGGCACATTGTGATTCTGCTGACAATTCCCACCTCCTGTGGTGTCAGAAAGCTCGCAGTTCATCACCACTTGCCTGGTTACACGCCAGTCTTTCCCAAGCGCATCCTTCAAGAAAGATGGCAGGCGGACGCGGGAGCGCCTGACGCCCCGCCCTCCGCTTCCACTCCCCATTCGCCTCCTTTCCGAGCGCTCCTAATTAGCCGGTTTCTTAAAGGGCGTCGCGACAGAGGTTTCAGAGAGACTTAATTCAAAGTGGGAGAACAGTGCTGCCACTTGCATGGCTTTCATCATCCTACTGTGCGCCCCGAGCCAGATGGATTTTTTTCTGTGTCTTGAAACAGACATGGTGGTCTGTAGCCTCATTTCACCCCCCCATCTCATTAGTGAAAGACCAACCGACTGCCTGTGATTCGCATAACTACATATGGGAGATGCTGGGCTTTATCGACCTGCTATTTCACATCCTAACACCAGATAAAATGACCCATGACTGTCCTGCTGTCTATTAGGAAAATGTTTAATGTCATCCAGCTCCTATTCCTTCAGTGCTTAAAACTATGTAATGATACCCCGTAAGGCCTCGGGCAGAGCATTTAAAGGTGAGTTTCTCACAACATCGGATCAAAAATGCTTGCAGAGGGCTTGGACAGGGTTTCTTTGCCACGCGTCCATCTCGAGAACACGCACAGGAGAGGTCCGGGCACGCCCACCAGCACCGGCTGAGGATTACACAAATTGCGAACAGCATTTAACTACCTGTGATCCCTCAGTAGGGGCTGGAAGTCGGGAGAGGAGTCGAACGAGAGGACGGCGCCCGAGGAGCCGGGAGAGCGAGAGTCGGCGCCGGAAAACGTCGCGGAAGAATTTCCATTTAAATTGTTAATTTCGTTATTCTGTTAGTTTGTTATTTTAGTTTGTTGATTTTGGGGTGAACCCTTGAGGGGGATCCTTGAAGAGCTTTTTAGTAATTTCTTTTGTTTGTGAAATAAAGCCGACAACAAAGCAGAGAACCCGGAAGTGTATTTCCCGATTTATTCCGAACCAAGCACGTCGGTGTGCTACAGTCTCTTTGTGATTTGTTGAAGATGCATGTGGCTTGTGTCAGTACAAAACATTTTCCACAGCCAAGGGGTCTCGGCTACTAACACGCTAACAGAAAATGCTCCAAGAGGTGACTTGGAGGTATGTGGACTGGGGGACGTCCCATGACCTTGATAGGACAAGGCGTGAACATCGGGGGGCAAGCTGGTGTGCCAGCAAACCCAAAAAACTCCAGTGCAGCTGAATAAAACCTGTGGCACCCGGGTTAGTCTGACCGTCATAGCTGGGAGACAAAGCCAGTGTAATGCTGCCCCACCTGACTGGGCTGAATCCAGGCAGAAGCTGATGAGCAGATTTTTTATGACTTTATAACTGATTTCTGGGTCAGAAGAGGAATCAACCTCACTTCAGGTATGGGCTGCAAATGCAGATTCTCCAGATGGCGAGAGAACGTGCTGGTAATCAACCCACAGGAATGAGTCTCAGTAGGATCAGAGGCCCTTTTTTCCCCTTTTACCTTCTGAAAAAAAAGCCCAAACCACAGCCATAGGCAGAGCTGGCACCATTGCCCCAAGACTCACCGCAGCTACTTTCAGAAGGACAATATCAGACTGGTCACGAATGGAGGAGGATTGTGGTGCACATTGTGTGCTTTATAGTCTTGGGCATTGGGTGTGAGTTTTGATATGTCTCCTGCCACATACAATTTATAGAATTCTCCTTTTTGCAGAACTTGCTTGTGCGTGCACTTTCAGTCAACAGAATTTGTGGTCAATAAAAAAAAGCCATAAATAAGTGTTATAAATATCTGTCGGTTTAGAAGCCAACTAGCTGTTTGCGTTCCTTTTCTCCACTTATTGCTTCGAAAGTAGAGCAACAGGGATAGTTCCTGAGATATATTAGTGGGTAATACGCTGGTGTGTGTTACCAACACAAAGTTTTACAGATAAAAGTTAAAAGTACAGACCGGAATGCATGGCCAAGGCAGAACAAAACCTTGTCTCGACGGGGAGTTATCCGGTAACAGCATCTGCCTTGAACCTGGCCTACTTCAGTCTGCAGGAAACAGTGGGTTCCGGCTCAAGGCCAAGGGGCCACTTGGCTGCAGCCAGAGGTGGAGAGGTGCTGAGGAGAACGGCCCGTGTGTGGCTGGCCGGGCACGAGCTGTGGCCTCTCTCACCAGCTGTGAGTCCGTCAGCGTGATGCTTCTACTTTTCCTGTTTGGATTCACCGTCCAGAGGAGAGCGTGTGTGTGAAACAAAGTGCAAGTCAGTGTCTATGTGTTTTAATTTAACAACGTAAGGACTATGCATTTTTATTAGGTGCATTCCTTCAGTTATAAACGGAAATTTATAGAGTTATTGAAAATAAGCTGAATGGTAGAACAATTGAGATATATTAGATTGCATCCCACATTGTCTCTACACTGATACAGGGTTCCATTGAGCACGATAAACGTATAAATTTGTTCGCCCACGTGCGCTGATCTCCAGCTAATCACCTCAGCTGTATGTTTCTTTCTTGTCTTGAACGTATCAAAAGATTTATATTTGCCAGGAGCTATTTAGTTTTTTCCAGTTTTCTCACACTTTGTCTGAGGCTGTGTTACAGTATATAGCTGCCATTGACTGATAATACCCAAGGCAGGGCTGAGTTGCAGTTAACAGAATTATTATACTTATTTTCTAAACTGTCATCTTGATCCTAGACAACCGCAAGTACTTCTACATTTCTGCTGAACGAATCTAAACCCCAAAACTATCATGTGAAGATATATGTAACTTATATCCTAATCTGTGAATTATATATTTAATTTATAACCTAAATCCGGAGTTTCGCATGCAAACATGAACTGCCACACTGAGAAAGTGACTCAATCAATCAATCAATTTTATTTTTATACAGCGCTTTTCTGATGTTGCCTTGTCACAAAGAGGCTTTACAGACTCCCAGTGTGTCACTGTGTTTCTGTACGGTAGATTGAAGAAGTGAAAAGATGGATTCCCTGGTTTAACAAACATGTTTGAGATTTCCGCCGGTCGAGCCACTGGATCATGACACACATGGACATTTGCTTCAGGTTGAGCAGATCCGGCAGATCCGCTGGATCGTGAAACACATAGACATATGCTTCAGGTTGAGCAGATCCGCAGGATCGTGAAACACATGGACATTTGCTTCAGGTTGAGTAGATCCGCAGGATCGTGAAACACATGGACATTTGCTGCCGGTCGAGCAGATCCGCAGGATCGTGAAACACATAGACATTTGCTTCAGGTTGAGCAGATCCGCAGGATCGTGAAACACATGGACATATGCTTCAGGTCGAGCAGATCCGCAGGATCGTGAAACACATGGACATTTGCTTCAGGTCGAGCAGATCCGCAGGATCGTGAAACACATAGACATATGCTTCAGGTTGAGCAGATCCGCAGGATCGTGAAACACATAGACATATGCTTCAGGTTGAGCAGATCCGCAGGATCGTGAAACACATGGACATATGCTTCAGGTCGAGCAGATCCGCAGGATCGTGAAACACATGGACATTTGCTTCAGGTCGAGCAGATCCGCAGGATCGTGAAACACATAGACATATGCTTCAGGTCGAGCAGATGCGCTGGATCGTGAAACACATGGACATTTGCTTCAGGTCGAGCAGATCCGCAGGATCGTGAAACACATGGACATTTGCTGGGGTTTGAGACGTGTTTCTTGAGCAGGTGGAGCTCCTTGAACTGTAGTCTCAATCACAGGCGCCTACTTTTATTCTTGCCGGGGGGCTAATAAAAAATGTATGTTTCTTTAATGGCACGTAAAACATTTAATATATCATCACATTTAGAGATAATACCGGGGGGAATATTACGGAAAAAACAGTCTAGTCTAGTAAAACTAGCAGCAAAATAAGTTGCCGCAAAATGTCCGTTTCAGTTAAAAATTCTTTTAACCAAAAGTCAAATTTGGGACGATATAAAATGTACTTAAATTTTTTACATTGAAGGTGTTGTACCTTGGAGCTGAGCTACTGATTAACTGGTTCGCCGCAACATTAAGGCTAATATTTCATGCAGGATGTGGCCATGTAGTAACACTTCCACTCAGCCCATAGTGATAATTCAAGTAATCACCAGTATGGGAGATTGTAGATTGTAGAACGTGGTTAGTTTCATACAGAAAAGGTATTAAACCATGTAGTCCATGCTATGGAACCTTATAGAAAGTAACCAGCTGTAATGTTAGGTTTTATCTCTCTGTTTTCATGTGGATAATTTGCAACCAAGTCTGTGGAAAAATGCTCTGAGGTATAAATTAGCAATTGCGGACGGCAAGAAAATCCTAGTGTAGGATATGGGGCTGCAGGACTGTCAGTCTGATAACTGACCGCTCAGGGATGTTCCAGGACATTTCTTGCAGTGTGGGTGTTTACAATTTGCACAAGAAACTACAGATTTAGGATATAAATCTAATATATAATTTAGAAAAAAAAAGGTATTTATTAAATCTAGAGAAAGTGGCATGAAAAAAAAATCACATGACAATGAACCCAGGTAGTTCAAACTAAGTTGCTGGACTGGATTAAATAAAGTGCAACTATTAAATGTCATTTTCAGACACTTTTTCCCAGTGGCTACCGCGGATTTGGATCCACCCACCAACCCAATAGAACAGCCAAAGGCTGATTGTAAAAAGGCACTTTATTACACATGTGACAATAACCATTAAATAAGACTAGTGTGTATAGCTACGTTGTCTATAAATCACTCCACCCACAGAGATAGTAACCCTCCTCCACCCACGATGGCAATCCAGCGCCACCCGCCTACACTCCCCAAGCTACACTGCACAAACACCCAGCACAACATCCCAACATGGAGGGCAGGTCACCGTGATGCTGCCCTTGCCATTCCCCTCCCACTGTAACCCTCTCAATGCCCTGGCCACAGGCCCACACCTGGCTACAATAACAAAGAGGGGCAGTAATCAGACTCAGTGAAAATAAAGAACAAAATTTTTTTATAAAAATAAGGCACCTGACACACAGGACACATGACATAAAAGCCAAAAAATACAAACATGCGGTGGGCTGGAGCCAGGGAGCAATGGTCGCGGATCCTCACTCGCCATCACTCCGACCTCCTCCCGACCGCGGCCCCGCTCATCTTCCTGCCAGTAAGACAAAGAACACTCACAAGGGCACACACGACAGGAACACCCCCCAAAATACGAATGAAATTGTAACAACCAAAAGATTTACTACCAGAAAGGTTGCTGAGAACGTACCAAAAAAACTGCACTGCTGGAATCTACACCTTGGTCCCAGCCAGCTCACTTCCTTTTCAAGGGCAGCCCCTGTTACTGAAGACCGGGAGAGATACACAGAATGGCCCCAGTCTCAGGTAAAAAGAAAGAGAAACCAATTAGCCCACGTTTTGCTTTCCCCCGGCGCGTGACAGCATCGTAAATGACTCATTCCCACACGTCAAAGCACTGTCCCGCTATCAATAAGCTAGGAGAAAAAACTATTATTACATTTTTTAACCTGGCTTTGAAGTGTCCCCAATCTCTGGCATTGTATGTAAGGCAGTAATTTATTCCGGCCTGTTCACCGGTGGAGGCGTGGCTCGCCGCTTCCTTGGTGTTGTGGGCAATCTTCTGTCTGCCTCTCTTCTTTAGCTTTCGACGGAGCGGACGGTGCACAAACAGATTCAGTTTCCTTCATATCCACAGATGTCACCAAGCGGGACCCTCCGCATGTTCACACCTTCCTCTCAGACTTGACTCGTGAATGCCTTCTCCAGCTGAAGCACTTACCGCCTCAAAGCTCCGCAGTTATGTGTTTTCTGCCGACGTCTGTGTTGAGCCAAGAAAAAGACAACAATTCTCAATGCTGTCTTATTCGCCTTCCTGTTAACAGTTTTCATCTGCCTGCCTGCTTTTCGACATTAAAAGCCTCCCGTTTCTTACTACCTTATAGTTCCAGATTAGAATTATTTTCAGATCACTGTTTAGGTTAATTGAAGCAATATCTAACCAGGCACTCATATCCCGATTGTCTTAATTGCAAAACACAGAGCCATCATAAGGACGGGTCCCCTTTAACCTGGTGTGATAAGAAAGCAATTATCAGAACAGATGTTTAATTAGCTCTTTAGGAGTTTGTCTTGTATGTAACAAACTGTTTTGGCACATCATCATATAAAAGGATGAGATTATGTACCCTATACGTATGAAAAACACATTATTTACAAAAACACCCAAAATCGGTCTCCCCAAGTGAAGTGAAGTAAAGTAAAGGCTCAGATTTTGTGCAATGATTTAGACATAACTTATTATCATTGTTTGGTATGAAGGAGATCAGAGCAAATGTATTCTCTTTATGAGGGATTGAATCTTTTCTGTCTGACAGAGTTTACATATTCCCTGTTCAGGAGATGCAGAGATGTTTGCAAGCACTGATTTGTGGATGGAGCTGAAAGGAGATGAATGTGTTTGCTTTAGTCTAATTAATGTTCCCATCCTCAGGGACAAGAGTGACTTAATGAGTCAGCAACTTTATCCAATCGTGCGGCTGGTTAACCACCTTGCTGTGCGGTGCTGGGATTTGAACCAACAACATGATGGTTTCAAATAAAATACCTCAACTGCTACAGCAGGTTTGTGCCTACATAATCCATCTCCTTGTGGCAAATCTTTAATGCAGAATAATGACAGGGCCACTTTGTTGGAACCAGTTGGTTGTTATTTGCTTCACTGAGTATCTATCAGCATTTTCCATGGTTCCATTCCAACACTGAGGGCTTCGACGAGCTGCTTATTTCTATGCCTATATTTAAGCAAACACTAAAGCCAGCAGGAACGTATGCAATGAAAAGTGTAATGCACCTAAACAGCTGGTTTGGCAATTAATTTTATTGTTCCAGAAGAAAACTTACTCATGCACCAGCGTCTTAATAGACAAGGCAGAATGGTGGGGAAAAAAAAAAAACCTGGTTAAAAAAGAAAAAAAACTGTTGTGGTGGCTTCTCCTGCTCCACGCTTTGGTTGGCAGTCTGCTGGCAACCCCCCCCAACTTCAGATCTGTCAAAGTCCCCCTGCTGGACTCCACAGTTCCAGTCACAACTGATCCCAGAACATGAGTGTGGAGCGACTGGTGTTTAAAGAGTTTCCCCCCTTTAGCCCGCTGGTGCCAGCCGCCACAGCACCAGAGCAGTCGCTTTAGCTGGAGGGGGGAAAGTGCCATCTCAGTTGATGGTACTCTCAGATGCTGACAATATTGTAAGTTCCATGCTAGCTTAGTTTGTAATAAATATTTACCCTTGACTACCATAAATATGCGTGCCAGTGTACACGACTAAGCGGAAGGGCCGAGTCTTTGCAATGCACTGTATCTCTTTTAGAAAGCCATATGGAGCTATAAACACATTGAGTCTACTATTATTGTCATTATAAATTTTACTATTGTCACTGACACTTACTCCACAACTTCAGTTCATTATGGGTGCCTGCAGTAATTTCTTATGAAAAATTACTTTGTTAGGTTTAAATACTGTTTACTGGTAGATGTTTATTGCCACGTAGCATTAGTTTAAGCTAGCAATTATGATATATCCAGACACCTCACTTTACCTTCATGGCCGTAATTGCTAACGCTGTTTGAAAATAGCCTGGACATAACCCTTTGAGAGATAATGTTTTAGGGAAAAATTGGGTCTCCGTTTGGCCTCTCCCCCCATGCTTTGATCTTGGGAAACGAGAGAACACGATTTACCTTCACGGCAGAATGGCTTAAAATTGTTTCTAACTTTTGAACTAGTTGCTCTTGGAAGCTTGGTAGAACATGTGACCGCAAGTCAGTCTGACTTCATTGTGCAGAGACTGAAAGAACTGTCATGACAGTGCTATTTGTGGGCAACTGCATTTAAGGTACTTTACAAAACAGACAGGGGAATTAATTATTCTTGGACTTATCCAGTCTGACAACTTCTTTATCATAGCCCCTTTTCTGTCCTCAGCTTCAAAAGCAAAATACTTTTTTTCTATCCGCTGAGTTGAGCTCATTTATGTGACTGGAAATATATTCTAGCTTTGCTAACTTAGCTAACCCCCAAGCCCCCTCTAAACCCACAGAAGAAATCTGCAGCAGAAACTACACATATTACGGTAGGTCAGAATCATCACGAGGATGCAGTAGAATTTCTCTTCTGGGGAAAAATTTGCAGTAGGCATTAAGAATATGTGCCCTGATGAGGTTGTCATGTAGCAAATTAATTGCTTATAGTTGTACATTCGGGCCCTGACATTACTTGAAGAAGTACGTCATATTAAAGTATCTGGCTCCCTGATGTTTCTGGAACCTTCTCAGAGTTTCCTGGAAAGTGTAGTCACTTCTTCGGGGCAACATGTAGCAACAGGAGGTCAGCGCTTCGTGAAAAACCTGCATTCCTTCATTATAAACTAGTTATATCTGTAATATTGTAATTTGGATCTCTTAAATAAAGCTTTCGGACCCACTGTGTTACAGGCTCCACAATTGTCTTTGTACTGAGATCAATACAGAGTTAACGCTGGGAATTAACGTGAATCTCAGCAAATCTCAAGCAGCATGGACATGTGTAGAGCTGCAGGCAAAGCTGTGACAACCCCCCCTCGGGGCGGACAAGGCTCTTTCCAGCTCTCCTCTCTGTTACCCAGTGAAGCATGAACGGATTAAACAATTGTTAAGCTGATGTTGTAGCAACATTATGTCAACGTTTCATTTCACATTGAATTTATCGGTAGTAATTATGCCTTTATACTAGTACAACACTAGCACGTTAGCTCAAGAACGCCATTGAGGATGGAATAACTGTTTGTTGATTGGCTGTTGTGCTCCTGTTTGCTCTTCAGTTGGTTCTCTTTCCGTGTACCTCCCATCCTTTACCTTGACAAAGTTACGTCTCCTAATTAAGTTTATCAACCTAAAAAATAATTAACGGAGAATAAATCTCTAGAGGTTGAACACAATATATGAAAATAGGGCCAGGTTTTTGTCAGGGTCAATTCCCCACACGACTTACAGGGTCGTATGCAGTCTGAGTACTAGGTAACACACGGACAATCCCCAGAATCGCTGTCCAGATGATGCTGATTAAATTTCAGCCCGAAGAACCACACGCCATACTAACCATTTCCACTATCGATTCACCCTTGCAATTACAGGCTCCAAGCACGGGCATCAAAAATTCATTTTCACGGGAACCCACCCCGCGTTGTGGCGCTAAACTCATTCCGCAGTCAGTGCATCCCACCATAGAGCACAGATAAATCTATATTTCTGTGCTGTAACCCGAGCCTTCGTCCTGCAGTGTAAATCAACCCGCCTCCAGCTAACTCCGATAAACTAGGCCTTTTTCGCAGTTTTTCCCAACATCCCAAAATTTCCGAGATGTTTTTCTTGCTTGCTGTTGTTTTTGAATTGTGTTTGTGCACCTTGGTTAATAATTCATGTCAGGAAATATGTAATGGAAGATCTCTTCCCCAGCCCTGAAAATGAGAAGGATCAACTCATGGTGAGAGGGTTTATTTTTAGAATGGATTAGAGAAGTTTAAAAATGTCTGACTTACAGCTTAAGTTTTATTTATTTTCATTATGAATAATTCATTCTGAAGTCAGACAATATTGAAACACTGAGCCAATTTCTTGCAAGGGTATTGCTATTAATATCATCATTTTTATTTAATAATCAACATTAACAATTTTGAGCGACCTAATAGGATCATCAAATGATTATGTAATTTGTAAAGATTCAGAACACAAAGGAAAAAATGGTGTGCATTGTTCTTTTTTGATTTGAGGGGCAGTTTAATGAATAAAATAATAAATAAATAAAAACAATGCTTGAAAAGTACATGCGATTATACATTGCATAAAAGTAAAAAAGTGCGTCGACGTAGCGGCGCAGAAAAAGTGCGTCGACGTAGCGGCGCAGAAAAAGTGCGTCGACGTAGCGGCGCAGAAAAAGTGCGTCGACGTAGCGATGTAGCAAGCAAGCATAGGCATGGGACTAAAGGATTACTTCAATTAATTTTCCTGCTCGCGTTTTTCCTGGTTCATTAATAGACGCTAACAGCCTCTGTGATAGAATATGTTTCTGATTTCAATGTGGGGTGTTCAGCTAGGGCCCACCAACGTTTCTCCTCCAACACCACCTTTGCATTGATTATTTCCGGGAGACTATCAGAAGTGTGGAACAAAGACAGTCCTCTTTTAATTTCAAACTGTTCTGATCTCCCCTAACAACCCTCAGGAAACGAATACAGAAAGCAATGCCTGGCTAGGTGGTCTTGATTCTAAATCAGTACATGTGTTCTCGTTGATAGTACATGGGCAGGACCCTGTACGTGATGACTGGAACCACGCCTATCGTAAACAATGATTTGTGTGGCCTAAAATAATGACATAGTTTATGAGAATGGTGGGGGGGGGGAGGGGGGGGAATCAATAAGAAGTT